>ML819280.1:32984-47597 GCA_009831015.1 Picea engelmannii
ATGAGTCCTTTGAACCTAAACAAGCACCAGTTCAACCACTTCCTAGATGGGTTCATTCAACACGAGAATCAGCTAGTGATCTTGTCAGTGATCCTTCATGTCAATGTCGAACACGTTCACAGTTCCAGCGAGCCTCTTCTCTTTTGGCTCAAGTTTCGAAGAATCATGATCCATAGACATTTGCAGAAGCTTCAGGTAATCCAGATTGGTATACAACAATGAATGAAGAGTATCGTTCTTTAATGGAAAATGATACTTGGGATCTTGTACCTCTTCCAAAAGGAATAAAACTTGTTAGATGTAAATGGGTCTATAGAACTAAGTATGCATCAAATGGAAGTGTTGAAAGACACAAGACTCGGTTAGTTGCCAAAGGATTCTCCCAAGTTTAAGGAATTGACTATAATGAAACCTTTGCCCCTATAGCCAAAATGAATTCCATCCACCTTGTTATTTCCCTTGCTGCCTCACATAAATGGGAGGTCCATCAGATGGATGTTAAATCCGCCTTCTTGCATGGAAATTTGAAAGAAGAAATCTACATGGAACAATCTCATGGCTATGTCCAGAATGACTCTAGCCTTGTTTGTCACCTTAAGAAATCTCTTTATGGTCTTAATCAAGCTCCTCGAGCTTGGTATGCCAAAATGGACAACTTTTTTATTAACAACAGATTCTCTAGATGTTATTTCGATTGTAATGTTTATACCAAGAAAGTAGGAAGCCATGTCATAATCCTTGTCCTTTATGTTGATGACCTTATCCTTACTGGTAGTGACTCAAAACTTTTAAACCATGTGAAAACCAACCTTAAGAAGAAATTTGAAATGACAGACTTAGGTTTTTTGCACTATTTCCTTGGCCTCCAAATTTTGCAAACCAATGAAGGAATTTTTCTTTCCCGGTCTAAGTATGCTTGTGACCTTCTTCATCCCTTTCACATGGATGATTGTAAACCAACCCCTTCTCCCTTCCAGTCTGGAGTCAAGCTTATTTCCACCTGTACTTCTCATGAAGTTGATGCCACCCTGTACCATCAGTTAGTTGGTAGCCTCTTATACTTGACTCATACTCATCCTGATATTTCCTTTGTTGTTGGTCTTGTTGCCCGGTATATGAAAAAACCCCATGAAATCCATTGGAAAGCAGCTAAAAGGATACTTCTCTATGTCCATGGTACAATTCAGTTCAGGATACATTACAGTTCAGGGGGGACTCCTTTATTGGTTGGTTTCACTGATTCAGATTGGGCTGGCGGCCCTGATGATCAGAAGTCTACTGCAGGTTATGTTTTCAGCCTTGGTTCAGGACCTGTCACTTGGGCCTGTAAGAAACAATAACCTATTTTACTTTCTTCAGCAGAAGCAGAGTACCGAGTAGCCGTAAATGTAAGTCAGGAAGCTTTATGGCTTCGACAGATCCTTTCAGAGTTTGGATTTGAGCAACAAAATCCGAGCATCCTTTGGTGCAACAATTAGAGTGCCATCAAGCTCACCAAAGACCTAATTCAACTTCAGCACAACAATCACATCTAGATACAAATGCACTTCATCAGAAAGCTCATTCATGATCAAGTTATTGAAGTGATAGTTTTCCCTACAGAAGATCAAGTTGCAGACATTTTCACAAAGTCTCTTACAGAAGCGAAGTTTTCCAAACTTCGATTTATGTTAGGAGTTCAATAAGATGTCATTAAGGGGGGATAGGCTCTAATGCCTCCTTCCTTCTCATATTGTGTCAACATTGTAAATCCTTCAATCCTATCCCAAGTTGTTCTTAAGGGGGGATGTTAGTATATTTAGACACTTAGGAGTTAGTTAAGATCTACTTGGTCTAATATGTCGTTAGGTAAAAGTTTGTTTCTTAGTGTGTTTCTTTAGTATGCATTAGTATTCATTTGTAGTTAGGAAATCCGACGGTAATGATATGTTCCCGACATAGAGTGATCTGACAGTTCATAATATCCTCGATCTTAATAGCCATTGATCCGTGGCTTGACACCCGATTGGTCCATGATATTTATTTAAAGACCATGGAGGGTCATTTGTCGATGATCGATTGTGAGAAACTCTATTGTAAAATCTCTTTGTAATCTTTTTCTTTTTCATTAATAAACTGCTCCAAGTGGACACGTTGACTAGGGTCATGGATATTTCCCCGTAGGGGTTTTACCACGTGGAAACATTGGTGTGTTGATCTTTGATTTGGTTATGTGAGTGTTTATTGAAGGTGTTCGTCCTCTATTGGAATACCTATGCTTTCAAGAACCTTATACAATTCTCAATAACATGGGATCAATCGCCTACCAATTATCTTCACCAAGTCATTCTAATCTCCATCCCATTTTTCATGTCTCATGCTTAAAGAAGGTGATTGGAACTAAGTGCCAAACTCAAACCAGTCTCCCTGAATTGGATGAAGAAGGCTCCATATGGTAGCAACCACAAGCCATATTGGACCAACATGAGTGTCATCTCTATCATTTCACCATCAAGGAAGTCTTAGTACAATGGAAAGATACAACTCCAATAGATGCCACCTCGGAGCCAACTACCATTCTGCAACAATTTCCTCATCTCAAGCCTTGAGGACAAGACTATTTTTAAGGGGGAGGGTATGTTAGGGACCTAACCTCCCTAACCCGTCATGTAGGTAGAATAATAAATTTTCCATCTAATAAAGGCCAATATTAATAACTCCTAGTAATAAGTAAGAATAAGTCAAATGTAAGAAGACCTAATAGAAGCTTTTGCTTCTAGAAAATATTCCTCTAGATTGTCCTTGTGGTAGATAGATTTAGTATAAATATGAGTTGAGGGAATGAGAAGTTTTTTCTTGAGAATTATTGTAATAGAGCACTACTATGTTGGAGGTTTCCCCCTCGAAGAGGCAAGCGAGCATTTTTTCCGATCAATACATGTATTATTTTAGTGTTCTGGTTTCATATATTGTGTTGTTCCACTGTTATTCTCTGAGTATTTCTGTTTTTTTCTATTATAATAGATATACCTAACAACCCGATTCCAATTGTTTCATGATTATCATTTCCTATTCTTTCATCAAGAAGGCTGACATTTTACAAGATATGTATAGTCGCATTATCAATGTGCTAAAGTTTTCATATATTTTCCTTGTTGACTATCACATTAACCCCCAACATCTAGAGCTACAATTTATATTTATTAGCATACAAGCTTCTTATTCTTCAAGATAGGTGTGTACTCATCAATTCATCTTCAACGAAATAATTGATTTCACTTTTGTTACGGCTCAACATATGAAACATGAAACATGAAAATCAAGGAATACAAAACATTGGCAATATAAATTTCAATCCATTTCATATTTCCTTGAGAATGCAAGAATTTGATTATTTTAGGTTCCTAAAGTCACTCAATCATGCAAAGGCTCCTCCTCGCAAGTTTCACCTTGAAAATGAAATCCAACCCTTTACCATTATGTACATAATCTAAATTATGCATTGAATCCCCAATAGAACTCACTTAGAATTCCAAGGATTCATGGAAAACACAGGGTTACAGGGCTTTCCTAGTTCACCTTCTACATACTCAGCAAGATTAGTAGGTAACAATGATCATTCTAATGGTTAGAATGGTTCAATTTCTATTAGGAACAAGTATTAAGCATACATGTCCCTTACTCAACACACTGTTGCCAACGAGGTAGCAATTCATAAGAAATATATATTGCATTACCCAAAACTCCCATTATCTCATGCCATCAAAATGTGTAATTATAATCCAACAAGGTATAGTTCAAGCAATTTATAAGTAACAACAAAGTACACAACCCAAGAAATTGTCCTCATTCTGGACCATTCCACTATGTTCTATCATGAAAGCATAGTAAGCATATAGAGCATAAGTTACAAACCACAACTATATTTATCTTCCATGAATTTTTGTCCCTATGGACTTGCTTGTAGGAAAGGTTTTCCTCCTAGTTATAGGAATCTAATGTAGACACCAGCCCCCAAGAAAGCTAGACTGCCACCTCAAATATTGTAGGAAATAAATGAAGAAAGAGTTACTCACATTCCCCACCTATGATCAATCCATCACTGTCTGAGTCAACCAACTTCTATAATGGAAAAATGAAACAATCACAATACTATCAAATAATTTCTCACAAATGTCCTTCCACCCAAAACATTACATATTCGGGAGATACCTAATATCCTTATAGGTCAATATATTATAAATGTTTGAGTATGCAATTCCATATTTAATTCCCTAGAGAATGAAGATATGTAATAGCTTCAAGCATTTAAGCTGCATGCTCAACTAAGGAAAAAATTAAAAGGTTTAGATCATATTTGCAATAACATTCTCAACCCTCATAATCTAGTATATTTATCATAACATGAACTTAGAAGATAGCCAATGTGTATATTAAGTCATGGTAGGAAATGGATCAAGATCATTACAAGAAATGAGAGAAAACAAAATTCCTAAGAAAAAACAATAACTCATCTATATGGATAATATATATATTGATAAATCTTGAGCACACACAAACATACTCCAATATGAAAGATCATTTATCTCTTGTTATAAGCTGCTCAATTCTAAAAATTATCTAGAAATACCTTCAACTACTAGAACTTCCACACCATCTAGGTTCCACTTTCTGTCTTTTCAACTTACATCATTACAACATTATGCAAGAAAATATTGATGCTAATCGTGATCACAAACATCTCACTTAGAAATTGATATAGGTTTTTTTAGACTCACAAACATCTCACTTAGAGATTGATCTATCTCACTTAGAGATTGATCTAGGGTTTTTAAGCCTAAGTGGCATTGTAAAAACCATTCAAACAAAATACTAGCAGCATAAGTTGTATGTGGACTTCTTTCTCATTCTCAATATGCATCATAATAGTAAATAATCCTAAATCTTAAAGTAAAATCATTATGCAAGATTCAACCATTAGAGTTGGTGTGAGTTGGTAATGCATAATGGCCTTAAAAAAAGATCATTTAACACAATTCTTGCACCAAACCCTAAAACTAGAGTCCTCCACGAAATTGGCCTCGTCGACGGGGTAAATGCAAGGAGTAAATAATTCCACGAATTATAAATAAGCAAAGTCAAAGGTTGCATTGCCTAAAAACAAGAGTGACAGGAAACAAAACAATTGTATGAATAAGAATCATCGATGTTTTCAAGCTTTGTATTTTTCCAATGGACTATACTATTGATACAAGCCCTCAATTTTATGCCCATAGTACTTTGTAATTTTGTGAAAAACATCCTCCAACCTAAGTGTTCATATTGTACAAAATGTTGGATATATATATAGTTGGCACTGCATTTTGATACTTTGTACATGTTTTACAAAATCACTCTTCGTGAGCACTTCCTTGCACATTTGTATGTTCAGAAATTCTAATTCACCTCCTTACACACTTTAATCAATGTTAGAATCACTATAAGAAAAAAATTCATACATCATACCTGGGTAAAGACAAAGTTGCAATGCTATGCTAACATGGAAAATTGCAATGGTATGCCTTGCTAAACTAGATAATAGAGCTACCTTTCCCTCGGTTGGATTTTCAATGCTGCAAACATATATTGCAAACATATATTGAATTTAAAGGTTCCATGTCTCAATGAAATCTCAAGAGGCCTTTTGGCCTACTACTAAAATTGAATGCATCAATAGATTATTTATTTTTAACCATGCACTTGTACAATACCTTGCCTTGGACTTTCTTGGTTCATATATGCCACTAGTTTTTCTTCAATTCCATTATTGTCTAAATGTTTTACAAAGTTTCCTTCTCAATCAATGATCAATGCAGACACTTGTACAATACCTTGCCTTGGACTTTCTTGGTTTGTAAATGCCACTAGTTTTGCTTCAATTCCATTATTGTCTAAATGTTTTACAAAGTTGCCTTCTCAATCAACGATCATTGCAGGTGAAATTCAAATGTGGTTTCTGACCTTTTTTTTCTTTTATTAGGTTCGTGACCTTTTATTAGATTCACATACACATATATGTAATTCAAATGTGGTTCATGACCTTTTTTTTCTTCTATTTAATTCACATACACATATATGTAATTCCCATACATGACATAGATTGGATTCTATGCAATCGAGAATTTGATTTGATGGATTTTTCTTCTTGTCTCTGATGATGCACCTATCTACATGAATGGTGGTTCTCTTTATGAAAACAATATTTTCTCAACTTATACAAAACACTTCTAGTTTCTTAAATCCTAGTTGCACAACCACCCGCGGAGTACAATGAATTCTACTAATTCTTCTCCACTATTTAGAATATTTACATTACCTTAGAATACTATCTAAACAAAATTGATCTCTTGTATACTCTCTCATTGATCACCATGTATGTATTTCCCAGACTTCCAAATGTAAAATATGGACCACCTAAATCTAGTATTATAAACAACACCTTATTCTTATGGACTCACCTCTCTCAGTTAACTGTAATTCTTCTCATCTTCAGTCAATGGTGGAGGATACTCTCAATTGTTGTTGAATTTCAAAGGATAAATGCAACAAGGGTGAAATAGAGTGGATAGAGAAATCACTAAGTGAAGAGCCTCCCAAAATAAACCTAAACAAAAGCATGAATGATAATAATAAAAACGGTACCGTTTGTTTGCAAGATGCAAGAGTTTACAAAGTCCAATTTTGAAGAGATTAAATGCGTTGTTCTATCTTTCTGTATGTTCCTTGTAAAAAAATTGTAACGGTTGGCCATTTTGTTGGTGAGGTTGGTTGTCATTGCCATAATTTGTTCATATGCATGACTCAAGAATTGAGATATTAGATATTGTTTGGTTGCTGGTGGAATATCATTTAGATGAGCCCTAACACCAAGCATGACAATATGATCAGACATTTTGTATAAATATAGACTTGAATTTCCCATTTCCATACTCTTTGATTTCATTAAATTCGAGGTCGCAAGACAATGCAACCATGCCATTTTAGATAACGATTTCGATTCCTAATCTGTTCGAGGAGAAATCATTTACATTTCCACAAAGTTGCCAAGCCAATCCATGGAACATTGGGATTAAGGTCTTGACAGACTTCAAGATGGGCACTAAAATGGAAATTGAACTCGCAATAAAGATAATATTTCATTATGGTATTGTAGAAAAATTTATAGTGGCTGAATAAATCCAAGTAGTGGGGCTTAGAAAATACAATAGCACACACAACTTGTTTTTCATTAATAATTCACACAATATAAATACATTTATGTATCTGTTGTTAGATATAACTTATTCTAAACCTGGACATAGAATCTCTCAACAAACTCAAATAGACTCCAACTAACTACTAATGTAAGCATTATTTCCAAGAACCTCCTTTAATGCTTACATTACACTCATTACAAAATTGATCACAATTGTATAACGCTCTTTACAAAACTTATGATACAAACTGCATTTATATAAGTCACATAGTCTCACTCACTCTGAACTTCTAGGCTTTCGCTCTTCTCTTCTTCAAACTCTCCAACTTCCCTACCACCATCTGTCGGATATTTTTCTTTTGGCTATCCGTCAGTTTCTAGGAAGGTGGTACAAGATGCTCTTCAAACCCAAAGCAAAACAAGACCTATCGATTTTATAACACGTTGTAAACATAACAAAACTAGTAATCATCTTGTGGCAAGGTCAGGGGTTCCGCACACACCAGCATAAGTTATATTACCATATTCTATAGTTGTTTCTAGATCATTTAATTTAGAAACAAAACAATACAAACTCAAACACAATTTGCATACATACAAACAAAACATCCATCCATCTCACATATTTTCTTCTAGTGTATTCAAAATTTATTTTAAGGCACTCGGTAATTGTTGACCATTTGAATACGATTCATCTTCCTCATGCACATTCATTGCTTGGTGAAGAGTGGCCAATATTGTTACACATCAAAATTACTCACTTCAATAGTGTCATAAGTGTCGTCATTACAAGTGTTGTAAGTGTCGCATCTTGTTCGCAAGTGTCGCATCTTGACCACAAGTGCTGCAAGTTTCACAAACATCATATTGCCATCTTGCCTATGTTATGCCTCTAACGACATCATAAGGACACTTAAGACACCTCAAAGACCAGTTTTGAAGAAGAGAGGTCACTTGACAGGGAGTACAAACTTTTTGCCACTGAAAGAACCACTAAAAAATGGATTTTGGAGAGGAGTGCTCCCCTACCCACTGTCAAGGAGTGTTGGCACTCCCTGAGCCTCTTTGAGGGAGTGTTTGAGCACCCTGTGCACCCTTTTGGGGGAGCGCTAGTCTTTTCTGAGCAAGTTTTGGGTTTGTTGAGACAAATCAGGGAATAATCCCTCAATTCCTGAAGGTGTTTGGATTCAAATAGATGGTCAAGGAATGATCTTAGGGAAGATCCTCAACTGAAAGAGAGGAATCCTCAACTTATCCCAAATATCTCTCAAGTGTTTGGGCCTCTCCAAGGTTATATAAGGAGGACTTCTCATGGTGAAAGGTACATGAGGATAGAGACTAGATATTGATACCAAACTTATGATCCTATAAGTGGTATTGACATGAAATGATGGAAATAGAGAATTACATCAAACTTATGATCTCATGAGTGAGATGTCATCAAAGAAATAAGTGGAGATTACTTGAGAAAAGGGGTTGGACAAGGAGAACTGGAAGAATCTGTTGCACCTTCATTCAGAGGGTTGTAAGTACTTTTACTTGTTCTCATTAATAATCAATGCTTGGCCTGTTTCTTTCAAACTTATGCTTGTTCCATATGAGTTTTTCTGCAGTAGATGGATCTGTATTTGAGCTAATCTCAGTAGAGTAGGAAGTCCATTATATCTTTGTTTGTCCTACAGGACCTATCAGGGAGCTCAGGATCGAAGCTCAGCCAAGACTTTGCAAGGACAAATGTTGCTAATAAGGTACATATATTTCTCCTTCTCTTTCATTTATTAGCTTGATTAGATATAAAAGGAAGTCAGTGTCCATGTTAAGCACTTTTTTGTCTTGGCCTTAGGAGTCTAGAGACCAAGAGGGAATCCACTTGTCCATAGGGGGATTCACCTACAACAGAAATTGGCGACTCCACTCGGGAGGAGATCTAATTTTTGTTTCCATTCCCAGATATTGTTTTGGCCCTTTTACCACTCATTTGACCTTCTCCATATTGTCTTTTTGATACTTATATTTGTTTGATTTCCTCTTTATGTCATCATGATCACCCTGATTGACTGAATTTCCTTGATGTTTTGAGTTTCTGGGCATGTTTTTGAGATTTTGTAGCAGAGTGCTCCCCTGCCCTTACTATCAAAGTGATAACACTCCTTGGTGGTCTTACACAGAGTGTTGGAGTGCTCTAGTACCCCTTACACTAGAGCACTACCCCATTTTCAGTGAAAAACCCTCTAGTTTTTCAATTTCTGGGTTCAGTTTTTGCCTTTTGCATTTGCTTAGGATCTCATACTCTGAGTCCATCTTAGTATTGGCCTTCAACACCTTGTTTTTTAAGGATTCATCCTCTTTTGTTTGGATTTTTTTACATTTGTCCTTACTTTGCAATAACTCTTTGCCCTTCATGATTTGGAGTCAATTTGTTGTTTTCTTCTCGTTTATCTGAGTGAGTGAAAACTTTGTAAGGAGTTTCAAAGGTCTTTTGTACTTTTCTTTATAATATTTGAGTCATCTTGTCCAAGCTCTTTTTCCTTTCTTTTGAGTTTTTGGCTTTTTGTTTCTTGTTTGATCACAACAAGGGTGTCTTTTGGTTTATGTGAAGTTTGCTTCTAGATTGCTTAAATATCACAACTCTTGAAGTCTGATTAGCATAGGAAGATTTACATCTACTGGTTATCAGTCACATATAAACATTTTAGCATTGCATTGGATTCCTTATTGAGGACTATTGCATGAGGTCATTGCATCTTAGTGTTTGACAGTGAAAGGAAAATCCTTCTCCTTCCCTTAATTAGACATTCATTGAAAGAAACGATAAGCTATCATTTCTTATGCATGTTTTGGGAAATGAGTCATAATATCATTAGTTTTCACTCTCATACACCTCTGAGTAAACAACAACCACTAAAAACAACGCTTAACTAAAATTTATTAGACTTTTTACATCTTTGTTAGCAAACCTACATTAGTTTAAGGTGTAGGGATTTGGAATAGGTTGAAAGGATAACTTTCCAAAGCTATCAAACAAACTTAGCATCTTGCGATAGGGAGAGAAAATCTAATTATTGTATAGGATTTCTGGGATCCTCCTCTCACATAAGGGTTATGCACGAGGTCGCATTCAGGTGAGTTATGAAGATTATCCCTCCGTGGTTCAACTTTTTGTAGTGGTCGGATCGTATATTGGGGGTCACTTGAGGGTATACCCATGATTATGTGTGGGAGCCTCTCGAGTTGATTTTGGACTTGTTATACTGCCCATACGTTCGGATCGGAATGTTGACTGTACCCGCCCAGGGGCTAACTGCGAGTTGGTGTCCTTAGTTGTCATAATCTTTAGGTACTTACATGAGGTGACAGTGAAGGGAAGTCTCACTGTACCTAGAACAGACGTTGGCCAAACTCACTCGGGCTCCTTGGAGGGTAAATCCACAATTACTGTGTGGAAGCTTGCACCAAGGTGTAAGTCCATTAAGCAGGTCACCAATGTAACTGATCCACCCACTCTATCCCTGCCTCTTCCTATTTTGATCTCACAACGTTGGATTTCATCACCAACTAGTGGTTTCATTGTGGGAAGGTTTGTTTGATTGTCTTCTTCTCAGATTCATAGCGTGTGTTGTTTGTGTTACTTAGTGGACCTTAGGTCGAGTCAACATTCATGGCATCAAATCTCGAGAGTACCAATGGAGGAACCCCTTCTCTTGGGGAACCTTATACCTTTCCTTCGTTTGGAAACTTTGGTCCTCCATACATTGCCACACCGAGTCTTCCGGGACTCACCATCGGATTACCAGTTTGGTTGTTCCCCACTCCGGTGATCTCGAATCCTCCCAATGTTTCAATTGCACCTAATACTTTATATGTCAGTACACCACACACACATCAACCTCATGTCAAATTTTTGCCTTCTTCACCCATTAAGTCTCCTTCCCTTTCTCCTTCTTCGCCTAGTGAAAGATCTAAAGAAAATAGCCAAGTTCATTAGAAGAAGAAGAAACAGAAAGAGAAGAAGAAGAAGAGCTCGAAAAGAACCAAGGTTCCAACAACATCAGATGTTGAATCCCAACAACCAGCTACTGTTAATAGTACTAGGAGTGTTGAGGAGCTCAACAAGATTAAAATGAAGAATTTGAAACCCAAATTCCCTTGCAGTCTTTGTAAGGGTGACCAATTTATGATGGATTGCCCTGGTATTCCCAAGGTCTTAGAAATGTGGTCCTCCACATCATCGACCTCTGCTAGACATGCTGGTGATGCCCCGTCAACTAGTGATGTTCGGGTTGGTAAGAAGAAGACAACTGTCAAATTCCCTTGTATGTTATGCAAAGGTGATCATTATTCTCACCTTTGTCCTCACATGGATGAGGCTTATTCTCTTTTGGAAAAACTTCAACTTCCAAAAGGTTATCATAATATTTCCCCCAACCCATCGTTAGTTGATGGACTGGTCAATCTGGTTCCATCCCCGATCAGTTTGGTTGATCAGGTGGTCAATCTAGTTTCCTCCTCGATTGAACCACAAACCCATGTAGTTGATCCAGTTCCATCATCAATCAGCCCTACTCTTCATCAAAAGAGTGTAACCCAAGTAGTTGATCTGTTTTCATTCTTGGTTGGCCCCACTCTCCCGTTAGAGAGTGACAACAAAGCACTCAATTTGTTTCCACCCGTCAACCCCATTCTCCCCTTGGAGAATAAAACCCAAGTGGTCGATCCGGTTCTGTCATCTGTCGATCCCACTCCTCTTTTTATGAGTGCCAAAGTGGTTGATCCAGTCCCTTCCTCGATCAGTCCCACCCTTCATCCGAAGAGTGCCAAAGTGGTTGCTCTAGTTACATCATCGGTCAATCCCACTCTTTCTCTGAAGAGTGCCAGCGTGGTCGATCCAATCCCATCATCGGTCTATCCTACACTCCCTCTAGAGAGTAAACCCGATACTGCCCACATTTTTCTCGTTGATACAAAATCTACAATGCTGGGGGGCATTCCTTTTTCTCCCGTGAAACCCCCTCCAGGCAATGAGGCCATCCTTTTTTATTGGGGTGCACTAACTGGACCTCGTCTTCCTTCTCACATTCCTTTCCAGATTACAGTCCAGGTTTGTGGTCGGGACGTTCCTCAAATGATGATAGATGAAGGTGCGTCCATTAGTATTTTTTCCTCTATTGCTTGGCACGCTTTGGGTTGTCCTCAGCTTGCACCAGTTACATAGAATCTATTATCTTTTAACAAAAGAACTAGTCAACCTTTAGGGACCCTTCCTCAGTTTCCCGTAACTTTGGGAGGGAAAATTGTCTTTATTGATGTCATGGTAGTTCAAGACCCCTTGGATTTTGCTTTACTCCTTGGGCAATATTATGTTTATGTCATGAAATCTATTGTGTCCACTCTTTTTCGTGTGATATCTTTCCCTCACGATGGAAGAATTGTGACTATTAATCAACTTTCCTTCATCGGTCCTAACTAGATTACCTCCCTGAATGGTTCTTATATGACGACAGTATCGCCCCCGTCGCATGTCAATTATGTGGCGTTTTCTCCCATGACCTCAACTTCAAATGACTTGGATCCGATAGTTGACATGGTGAACTCTTCAATAGGGCTATTGGAGCATGATCTCCTTACCCCTGTCACAACCCTCGACATGTGTTCCTTCCAGAGTGATTTTCTTCCATCCAGTGAAGTTCTCTTGGAATCCATGACCAAGTTTTGTCCCTTGACATGGTGTTCTTCCAGAGCGTTATTCTCTTGGAAGCCATGACCATGAAGAGTCCATGAACACAATTTCTCTTCTCTGTAGCAAGCTCGTTAAAAAATGAAACAGAGGTCATGAGCATAGTTTCTCTTCTTTGTAGCAATCTTGTTAAAAAATGAAACAGAGGTCAC
Source organism: Picea engelmannii (assembly GCA_009831015.1). Lineage (NCBI taxonomy): Eukaryota > Viridiplantae > Streptophyta > Pinopsida > Pinales > Pinaceae > Picea > Picea engelmannii. Next base: position 46,084 of record ML819280.1, read on the forward strand.
GAGCATAGTTTTCTTCTCTGTGGAAATCTCGTTAAAAAATGAAACAAAAGCTTTGAGCATAGTTTTCCTCTCTATAGCAAGCTCGTTAAAAAATGAAACAACAATCTGGGGATTGAACCTGGAGCCCTGAACATAGTTCTTTTCCTGTGTCAAGCTCGTTAAAAAATGAAACAGTCACCTCTCTTGAACCTTCATTTCATCCACCCTTATCCTTTTTCTCCATCTAGTAGAGAAATTGGTGACAACCTCAAAGTTGGTGAATGAATTGAAGCTTGGGGGGGCATGTCTCCAGCCTTTGATGATCATTATGGAGTTAAGACACTAGCTTTCAAGCTAGGGGCATACCGAGCTTTGTCTTTGTTCTTTCTTGTGCTCATAAATACATGAGAATGCAACCGAGCAACCTTTTATCTCTTTTTCGGGCTCGCATGGTTACACGAAAAAGGAACCCCTTGGAGTCATCTTTAATCTCTTTTCAGACTCTCTAAACATGAAAAGATTGTCGAGTGATCTTGCTTCCTTTCCCACTCGTTAAAAGGTTTGAAAGGGCGTCTTTAGAGTGATAATTTATCTCTTTTTCATCCTCTCAAGACTAATATTACGAAAAAGGACAACATTGGAGTCATCTTTAAGTTGTTTTTAGACTCTCTAAATATGAAAAACCACCGAGTTTACCTTCTCTGGACTCGTTAAACGATCATACATTGAAGGGCCCATACGGGACCGAACCCTTACTTCTTCCAGATCACTAAACAAAGGAAGAGGGACTTACTAAAGGTGAGTCATATTGAGCATGTGTTACCCTCCTCGAGATCGTTAAATTAAAAAGAGGTACTCTTCTATTTGGATAGGGGGAAAAATGAAGGAAGGAAGCCAAGCAGTTTTTGAGAACACTACCAGTAACTCTTACGGTCACCCTTGAACACATCACTTTGTCTTTGCACACATTTTAATCCGCTGAACCTTTGCATTGAGACAATCCTCTGAGTTTCCTTTACTCCTTTGGGTCACTTGACGAAAGTCACAACATCCACTGCATCATCAAGTTTTGGTCCATGTCAAGTTTCTGTTGTTATGCCTCAGTGTTCAAGGGAAGTATCTTCTTCAAGAGTCAGCCGTCACAAATATCTTGTTTCAATACCCATGTCAGTCCATGTTCATTTGATCTACCAATTAAATCTCTGTGTTAGTTTTGTGTCATTGAAGGGGGATACATCAAGGCCCTCCTTCGACGAGTCTATTCCTATCGACTTCAACACATTATCCAGGAGCTAGACTTAGAAACCAGTTAGTACCTTGGTACCTGCATGCCTCAATGGCAGGCCTCCTCGTGTCCGACAGTGGGTTTACATCATTCACCTCTGATTGGATGATTCCACAGATGTTCGACTTCATCTCATCTATTCACATTCGTCAGAATGTACTAGAGTACCTTGGGAATCATTGACATCAATGGTGATTTCCCTCACGCTTGTTAACGGTTTACCTTATTGATCGGTAATCAAGTGGTTTCT
>ML819280.1:117495-128771 GCA_009831015.1 Picea engelmannii
AGTGTGACAGTGGTTCCATCATTCTACTTCTACTTCAGGGTGGTAGGACGGGGCAAGGACATGTGGTTGTAGCCGGAGAACATAAGGGGTTGTAGCTAGATAATTGGGGAGTTGGAGCTTCCCTCAGGTTGTAGCCTGAGAAACTAGGGGGTTGGAGCCTCCTTCCAGTTGCAGCTGGAAAACAAAGGAAGTTGGTGCTTCCAATGAATGTAATTCTTCAAGACATGTAATAAAAATCATTATGTGGTTTTCTCCCGATTTGGGTTTCCACGTAAAACACTGGTGTACTGTGTATGTGTATGATTGTTTATTTCTCACTTCTCATTATTGGATAATAATTTTACATTGATATAACATTTGAAGAAAAAGGATTATAATTACGCTATTACTGATTCACCCCTCCTCTCAGTAATCCAACACCAAATGTCTTGGCTGACATAAGAGTGTTGGACTTTTCCAAAGTTCAAAGGCTACATATAGCAATTTCAACATTAGCACATGAAATATTTTATCTCTTAGCTTAATAAACCACAAAATGCATGAATTCAAATATACTTTACCTCATGACCTTATAAGTGACTTGAGATAGTCTTCTTTGTCACTTATCCAAGATTAGGTAGGCCAAAAAGGTGTAAATGAGGAGTATAATATGGTGATGGGGATGTCAATTTAGAGGCTCAACATTCCCCCATGCCAAAGTCATTGCATGTCCTCATGCAACTGAAACATACTCAAAATTTTACAAAACTTGAGACTCCATTCTCTTTAATCTTGTGGATCAATGATGTTAACAGCTGAGGCTTCTTCCTTCAGCTGCCTTTTTATGACACTAGTGGATTGTAAGAGTCTTAGTACCTTTTTGAGATTATTAGAAGTATCTTCATGGTCATCTTGGAGTTGTGGGTTGGTTTCCTTCAGTTGCTCATTTTCCTTCTTGATATACCCATCCAGTAGTTTGTATTCCTTCACATCTTGTTTTAGTTCCTAGTTTTGTTTTTGTAGCTCTTCAATATTCTTCCTTGTCTGTTCTTTTGTTAAGGTATTCAATGAATCCATTGTTTCCAACTGGATGTGTTCTCTTTCTTCCACTTCCTCTCTCATCCCACACAAAGTAATAATAACTTGCTCCTCGTTTAAGCTAGGGATGTCATCCTGGACTGGTAGGTCTAGAGGAGAGGAGGTAAAATTTGTTGGGACTTCATGTGTAAGAGGAATGACAACTTATTTTTATTTCTTTGCCATGCTCCTTGTGGTTCTCATAGAAGGAGGTGATCGATTCTTCTTCTCAGAAGTGCGAAAAAGTTTTCTCTTCCTCTTTTCTGTCTATGGAATGGTTACAAGAGGTTGTTCTATAGACTGTTCACCTTTATTCTTTGAGCTACTCTTCTCTTTCCTCAAGGGTTTTGATTTATGACCCTTCTCCTCAAGTGATACTGTTGATATCTCTTCCACTAATTCAGATTTATCTTTTGATTCTTCACTTTTAAGAGCCTTATTAACTGAGTAAGAGGGCCCTACTTATTTACTCAAAGAGTTTGAGTTTTTTGGTCTTTTCTCATCCTAGCTTTATCTTTTTGGCTCACTACTTTGGAGGATGATGGAGCTACCTTGTATTTCTTACCCTTTTTCTTCTTAAGTTCCTCATATTCATCTGAAGCAGCTTGGGCTTCCTCCACAGGCTCATTTTCTGTGGAAAAGTGTTGAGTGATGAGGGTTTTCCAAATAAATCTTTGCTTCATTATTTCATGTATAACTAGCATTCTAATAAGACCCTGATGATAAATACTAGTCTTCTCAGTTTTAGATAAGGATTTGACACCTCTCAACATCTTTTTCAGGCTCATCCATAAAAATTATGGAAATTCAATCTCAGGACCTCCTTCAAAGTGCAACAAAAGACTAAGGTGATATAGGACAGTTACAACATACCTGCCTTCACAAGTGAGGAATCATTGGAGGCTGACAAGCATTGGATGATATTACTCCTTAATATAGTTTCTAGAAATCCCCTTTTTCCAATTAGGGTGTTGATGGTCTTCTTTCAGAAATCTTTGGCACATTTCCTTATTGATTCCTACTCCTTTGAAATATGTGTCTCCTCTGCTAGGGAATCTCATGGCCTCCCTTAGAGTTGCTTCATTTATTGTTAGCTGCAGGTTACCTATGTGCACAATTTATCCATTGTAACTTTGGGTGAATGCATGAGATACCCCCTCATGAAAACCTGTGAATTTTTCTAAAAACAGGATCCAACACGGTCTGGTATACTTATCTCTACACAGCTGGAACTTCTCGATCTCTCTATAAACCTGGAAGACTGGTTCATGCCTACTCACAACCATCCTTATAAACTGTGAGTGTAAACCTGGCTGTGAGCGTAAGAGTTTGGTCGACTGTGAGCATAAGGGTTTGGTATCAGATACCACAGAGAAGAGATGCCAAGTTAAATAGTAGGCTCTGTAATGGATAAAATATGGGTAATGGAAAGGAAAATAGGAATGAACACAGTGATGGAATCGATAATTCGAAAGGTGGGTTAAATTAAAATCTTGCAAAGGAAATTGAAATGTGATGAGGCTCATCTGGATGGCTTCACCACCTAGATAAGACATTTCATTCAAGCCCGTTAGTAAAATGATGGGAACAGGACGTTTGGTAGCAGTCACGATGATAGTTAAAACATCATTGTCATTTGAGATAGGCAATTGGACCTTCAAGCGGTGAATTAGATGTTGAATCGTGCAACATGATACGAGATAGATTCATGATTACTAAGGGTAAAGCACATTCTTGGTTTAGAGTCATGGTTCATCATTACTGGGCATATCATTTTAGTTCATAACTACATTCAATCAAATTTGATGTGATTTTTCCCTCAACGTATTTTTGAGCACTTATGTGATGAGGAAGTTAATTAGGGTTAAGAATATGGGTATGAGGGAAGTAAAATAATAGTTAAGCGCATGGTTTTAACAATAAGGTCATAAGATCTAGCATACAATTTCATACCTATTGTAGTTTTATAAGCAAAGGAAAATAAATGATACCATGTTACCTTTGCTTTTACCATTGCTTGACCAATACCCATATGATATTCATGATCAGAAGCATATGTGACTACCTTTGTATTTGAAGCTTGATGATTATCAGAGTTAATCTTTTAGGCTAGAGTTTTTTGGATGATTAGTACTAGAATTTCATGGTCCTCATGAAAATTTTCTTATTTTTGAATTTCTTCCTTTGTGTCTGGTTCTACAAGGTTGTAAGGTGAACATGATGGTCTCTGAAGATGAGATGTGAGTCTAGAAAAGAGTCCTGAAACAGGCTCTTTGACCCTCCCCCATGCCAAAGGTGTTGCATATCTCTATGCAAAATGATCTGACACACTATATCACAATGAAAGAAAGTTGATAAGAGAAGAGAAACCAAATCAAATTCCAAAAGTACATATGTCACCTAGCATATGATCTCATGCCTTATTTGTTGTTAAAAATGAAATTTCCTTTCTTCTTATGACTTATTGACAAGCACAGCATTCAGCAATGAAAACGGGGAGGTTTTTGTATTTTTCCATAAGAGCATATCCAACCTAACTTGATTCAGGTATTTACTATCATTTGATATTATGGATAAATTTCACAGTATAAGTAGATTAGACTCCCTAGTCAGGGTACCACTCTTAAGAAGTTTCCTTCTTAGGTAATGTAGGATTTAGATGTGAGACCGGTAGATTTGACTTAGGCTAATTCTCAAATGGACATTTTCTTGTAGTATTCATTTTGTTTGTTAATCTGGAATTTGTATATTATAAATGAAAAAAGTGACATTTGCTTGTAGTATTCATTTTTTTTTTTAAATGACAAAAGTGAATTTTTCAATCAAACAAGTATAAATGAGACATTTATCAAACTAGAACCCACTTCCAGCAAGCCTGTTCAGTACTCCAGTGGGGTAGTTGTGTTATTTAGTGAGAGACATACCTTCCCCATGCAGAATGCCCCATTTCCAACAAGTCTTTTCAGTACCCTGATGGGTTTGCCTAGTCATACCACAAACCGGTACCCACTACCAGCAGACCTATTCAGTATCTCGGTGGGTTAGTCTCTTAAACCCTTTTTCTATCAGAGGCTTTGTGTCCCATAGTAACCTATTTTAGTTTTTTTTAAAGAATTCTTTCGCATAGGTGACAGGGGGAGGCTCGTCTGAAAACCCTTTTATAGGTTGGGATGGTATTGGGTTAGAATATATACCCTCTATTTGAATGTCTTTAAATATTTGTTTGAAGGAAAAATAAACTCATGTATGTATGTTATTCCTTTAGAATATTCTAGATGTATGGTCTATCTGATTTTTTCCATAAGAGAATGACCTAAAGTTACCATAGGGTACTGATGCATCATCTTCCATAAAAATTTCCTAGTGTGCCCATGACAGAGAGTGTTCATATACTCATATGCTACTCTTTAGTAAAGATAGTCCAATGATTACTATTGAAGTCTAGTTAGGGTGAAATAGTTACTTGTAGGCTAATATTTTTAATCCCTTTAATCATGTTGAAGTATTGATGTTGTTTGTAATGGACTTTTTTATGAAGGAAACCTCTAAGCTTTAAATCAAATTAAGCATGTTTCCCTATCAAACAACATAGGCAAAATAAATTATATCTTCTCTGTTAAGCAACAGAACCAAAAGAAATTAAAATACTTCCCTTTAGCTAGCAATTGAACCAAAAGAAATTAAAATACTTCCCTTAAGTCAACAACTGAACTAAAAGAAATCATTGCTTCATGAAAGATTCCATTTGATGTTGCAGTCAGCTCGTTAGTTCCATCTTAAGTGGTTACTGCAAGGCTTCACACTTCATATTAATTGACATCAGATTTTGAAATAGGTATAACATTCTTTGTCAATTAGAAAATAGGTGATATGTCCTGATAGTACCGGATAAGGATAGTCTTCTGGTACCAGATCAGAACAGGACTATTGGTACCGGACTAGAATAGAGTTTCTAGTACCAGATCAGCACTGTTGGTACCAAAATAGAACAGAGTATTGTTGATGCTTAAAAAAAAACTGATGTTTTAGCAAGTTCATGAAATATCAAATAAATTACAGAAATCTACTAACAAAAATAAAATGTGACACTTGCGACACTTGTGACCAAAAATGTGAAACTTGTGACACTAGTAATGACGAAAGTGGGTCATCATTGAAGTCAGTAATTTTGATGTGTAACAAATTGCCCCCCAAAGTGCGAAGTCAGAAGATGGAAACTGATGACTGAATTACTTTGTAGAATTTTTCAAGAAAGGGTATGGAGTCAGAGAACCTGATAGAAGTTGTACACAACCATCAAACAAATATTATGACATGTTTCAAACCCAAGGTAGTCATACATATGCTTGAGAGATAAAGACTGTCAAGGTATGGCCACCATAAAATACAATGTGGATCCATAATTATATTGACAAAAAGGTATAGCCACTGAAGATACAATGTGGATCTATAATCCTATGACCTGAACTGATCATAGACATGAGTAATACACAGTGGATATACGAGACAACAAGACATAGCCATGACCAATACAAAGTGGATCTATGTGACAATATATGTCTCAACATTCAAAAGAAATGTTGTCGCAACCTCGACAAAGTACATATAAAAGTGATGACTCAACCCAGGGTCTTCTTACTGATCCCAATGTAGTATGAATCTAACCATGTGAATAGATGTCCTGATGTCAAACATGGAAGAAACCACTTGATTACCATTCAATGAGGTAAATCGCCATTGATGTCAATGATTCCCAAGGTACTCTAGTATATTCCAACGAATTTGAATGGATGAGTTGAACTCGAACATCCGTGGAATCATCCGATCAGAGGTTAATGATGTAAAACCACTATCAGACATGAGGAGGCCTGCCATTGAGGCATGTAGGTCCCAAGGTACTAACTAGTTTCTAAGTCTAGTTCTCAGATAATGTGTTGAAGTCGACAGTAATAGACTCGACGAAGAAGGGCCTTGGTGTATCCCCCATCAATGACACGAAACTGACACAGAGATGTAATTGGTGGATCAAATGAACATGGGCTGACATGAGTATTGAAACAGGAATTTGTGATGGTTGACTCTGGAGGAAGATACTTCCCTTGAACACTGAGGCACAACAGCAGAAACATGACATGGAAAAGAACATGATGATGCAGTGGATACTATGACTTTCATTAGGTGACCCAAAGGAGTAAATAAAATCAAAGGATTGGCTGAGTGCATAGGTTCAATGGATTAAAATGTATGAAAATACAAAGTGTCATGTTCAAGGGTGACCATACTTGTGACCTATAATGTTCCCAAAAACTACTTGGCTTGCTTCCTTCAAATTTTTCCCCCATCCAGATAGACGAGTACCTCTTTTTTATTTAACAATCTCAAGGAGGGTAACACATGCTCGATATAACTCACCTTCGGTAAGTTCCTCTTCCTTTATTTAACAAACTGGAAGAAGTAAGGGTTTGGTCCCATATGAGCCCTTCAATGTATGATTGTTTAACGAGTCCAGAGAAGGTAAACTCGATGATTTTTCATGTTTAGAGAGTCTGAAAAGAACTTTAAGACGAATCTAGTGTTTTCCTTTTTCGTAATGTTAGTCTATTGAGGCCAAAAAAGAGATAAATTATAACTCGAAAGAGGCCCTTTCAAACCTTTTAACGAGTGGGAAAGGAAGCAAGATCACTCAGCAATATTTTCACGTTTAGAGATTCTAAAAAGAGCTTAAAGGAGCCTCCAGGGGGTTCCTTTTTTGTATAACCTTTGTGAGTCTGAAAAAGTGATAAAAGTATACTCGGTTACATTCTCATGTATTTATGAGAACGAGAAGGAACAAAGGCTAAGCTCAGTATGCCCCCAGCTTGAAAAGCTAGTGGATTAACTCCAGAATGATCATCAAAGGCTGGAGACATGCCCCCCGAAGATTCAATTCATTCACCGACTTTGAGGTTGTCACCAATTTATGTACTAGATGGAGAAAAAGGATACAGGTGGATGAAATGAAGGTTCAAATATGAGACCTAACGAAAGAATCGACTCAACATCTACGAGATCTGGTGAAAGACTCAACCTGACAGGAGAGGTGATTGTTTCATTTTTTAATGATCTTGACACAGGAAAAGAATTATGCTCAAGGCTCTGGGTTCAATCCCAGATTTATGTTTCATTTTTTAACGAGCTTTTTATAGAAAGGAAAACTATTCTCAATAACTTTGTTTCATTTTTTAATGAGCTTGCCACAAAGAAGAGAAACTATGCTCGTATCCTCTGTTTCATTTTTTAATGAGCTTGCTACAGAGAGGAAAAAACTATGCTCGTAGCCTCTGTTTCATTTTTTTAATGAGATTTCCACAGAGAAGAGAAACTATGCTCATAGCTTTTGTTTCATCTTTTTTAACGAGCTTTCCACATAGAAGAGAACATATGCTCGTGGAATCTTCTTGATCAAGGCTTCCAAGAGGATAACACTCTGGAAGGACACCATGTCAAGGGACAAAACTCGGTCATGGCTTCCAAGAGATATTCATTGGATGGAAGAAGAATGCTCTGGAAGGAACACATGTCGAGGGTTGTGTTAGGGGTAAGGAGATCAGGCTCCAATATCCCTACTGAAGAGATCACCATGTCAACTACCAGATCCAAGTCATCTTCATTAGAAGATGAATGCATGGGAGACAACACTACATAATTGACCTGTGGTAGGGGTGATATCGACTACATTTAAGAACCGTTTAGGGAGGTCATTGGGTTGATGGTCAAGTTAGGGCTAACAAACGAAAGTTGATCAATACTCACCATTCTTCCATCGTGTGAGAAAGATATCACACGAAAGAGAGTGGAAACAATAGCTTTGATGGCAGAGACATAATCTCTCCCAAGGAGTAAATCAAAATCCAAGGGGTCCTGGACTACCATAACATCAATAAAGACAATTTTCCCTCCCAAAGTTATGGGAAACTGAGGAAGAATCCCTAAAGGGTGACTTGTTCTTCTATTAAAAGTGAACAAAGTCTATGTAACCGGCACAAGTTGAGGATAACCCATAGCTTTCCAAGCAATAGAGGACAAAATACTAACAGATGAGCCTTCATCTATCAGTATCTGAGGAACGTCCCATCCACAAACCTATACTGTAATCTTGAAAGGAATGTGGGAGGGAAGATGAGGTCTAGTGATCACACCCCAATCAAAAAGGATGGCCTCATTACTTGGAGGGGGTTTCACAGGAGAGGGAGGAATTCCCCCCATCATAATAGATTCTATATCAATGGGAAAAATGTGGGTAGTATCGGGTTTACTCTCTAGAGGGAGAGTAGGGTCGATTGATAACGAAATCAAATCGACCACTTGGGTTGCATTCTCCAAGGGGAGAATGGGGTCAAAATGTGGAAATGGATCGACTGCTTCAGTTGCACTCTCTAACGGGAGAGTGGGATCGATCGAAGATGGGATCGGATCAACCAATTTATCAACTGGTTCAACTAAGGACATGACCAGATTGACGACATGATCAATCAGACTGACAGATGAAGGGAGCAGAGAAACCACTTTGGCACTCATCAGAGGAGGAGTGGGATTGACTGCGTTGTCACTCTTCAGATGAAGGATGGGAGTGACCAATGACGGGATTGGATCAGTCACTTGGGTTTCACTTTTCATATGAAAAGTGGGGCTGATTGATGATGGAACTGGATCAGCTACTTTGGTTAGTGGTTCAACTAAGGATGAAACTAGATTGACCACCTGATCAACCGAAATGACCATGGATGGAACCATATTGACCAGTCTATAAACTAACGATGGGTTGGGGAAAATATTATGATAACCTTTTGGATGTTGAAGATTTTATGAAAGAGAATAAGCCTCATCCATACAAGGACAAAGGTGAGAATAATGATCACCTTCACATAACATGCAAGGAAATTTGACAGTTGTCTTCTTCTTACCAACCTTAATGTCACTAGTGGACAGGGCGTCACCATCATGTCTAGTAGAAGCCGATAATGTGGAGGACCACATTTCTAAGACGTTGGGAAGATAGGAGAAATCCCTCATAAAGTGGTCACCCTTACAAAGACTACAAAGGAATTTGGGTTTCCGATTCTTCATTTTAATCTTGTTGACCTCATCAACACTCCTAGTACTATTAACAGTAGTTGGTTTCTTGGATCCAACATCTGATATGATTGGAGGCTTGGTCGTTTTCAGATTCTTCTTCTTCTTCTCTTTTCGTTTCTTCTTCTTCTTATCAACCTGGCTACTTGCTTTAGATCTTTCACTAGGTGAAGAAGGAGAAAGGGAAGGAGACTTAATGGGTGAAGAAGGAGAATAATCAACATGAGGTTGATGTGTGGGTGGTGTACTGGCATCTTAAGTATTAGTTGTAGCTGAAGCACTGGGAGGATTCGAGATCACCGGAGTGTGGAACAACCAAACCGGTAATCCGATGGTGAGTCCTGGAAGACTCAGTGTGGAAATGTACGGAGGACCAAAGTTTCCAAAAGAAGGAAAGGTGTAAGGTTCCTCGGGACAAGGGGTTCCTCCATTGGTACTCTCAGGAGTTGATTCCATTAACACTGACTCGACCTAAGGTCCACTATGTAAAACAAACAACACACGCTATGAATCTGAGAAGAGAACAATCAAAAAAACCTTCCCACAATGAAACCACTAGTTGGTGATGAAATCCAACATCGCGAGGTCAATATAGGAAGGGGCAGGGATAGAGAAGGTGTATCAGTTACGTTGGCGACCTTCTTAATGGACTTACACCTTGGTGCAATCTTCCATGCAGTAAATGTGGATTTACCCTCCAAGGAGCCCGAGTGAGTTTGACCAACATCTGTTGCAGGTACAGTGAGACTTCCCTTCACCATCACCTTGTGTGAGACCCTAAGTATTATGGCTACTAAGTCCACCAACTCGCAGTCATCCCCTCGGTGGGTACAGTCGACAGTCTAGTCCGAACGTATGGTCAGGATTACAAGTCTGAAATCCTTCAAGAGAACTGAGGACAAATGGATCAGTAGAACTCCAGAGGACCCCGAACAGATTTGAAAGTCATGAAGCACTGAGACCAAATGAAGACAATTGAGCCTCAAGAAGAACCCCCAATATATGATCTGACTACTACAAACGATTGAACCACAGAGGGATAATCTTTGTAACTCTCTTGAACAGGACCTCGTGCGTAACCCCTGTGTGAGAGGGGGATCCCAGAAAGCCTATACGACAATTGGATTTTCTCTCCCTATCACAAGATGCTAAGTTTGTTTGATAGCTTTGGAAAGTTATCCTTTCAACCTATTCCAAAGCCCTAGACTTTAAGATAATGTAGGTTTGCTAACAAAAATGTAAAAAATTCTGATAAATTTTATTTTAGTGTTGATTTCAGTGGTTGTTGTTTACTCAGAGGTGTATGAGAGTGAAAACCGATGATATTATGAATCAATTCCCAAAACATGCATAAGAAAGGATAAGCAGTTTTTTCTTTCAATGAATGTCTATTTAAGGGAAGGAGAAAAAAATTCCTTTCACTTTCAAACACTAAGATGCAATGACCTTATGCACTAGTCCTCAATCAAAAATCCGATACAATGCTAAAATGTTTATATGTGATTGATAATCAGTTTGATGTAAAGCTTCCTATGTTAATCAAACTTCAAGATCTATGAGATTTAAGCAATCGGAAGAAAACTTCACATAAGAAAAAAACACACCCTCGTTGTGATCAAACAAGAAAAATAAAACCAAATCCAGACAAGAGGAAATGCTTGGAGAAAATACCTCAAAGATCAAATGGAATGGTTCATAGATCTCTGATTTTCCTTACCACAACCTTCAGTCAATCAGATAAGTGCGAAAGCAGTAGATCAACTCCAAATCTCAGGGAAGAAGAGTGACTCAAAGAAATGAAAATAGATGTCAAAAATCCAAACAAAACATCATTAATCCTTAGAAATAAAATAATTGGAGGCTAAACAAGGACACACTAAGATAGCATAAACCCTGAGCAGATGAATCAACAAAAAGAAGAATGAGAAATCAACTCCCAAGAAGATTTTTTGTAGAAAAAAGGGAAGCACTATGGTGTCAAGGGTAACATAGAATTGAAATGCTCTATGGGAGCCTGCAAGGGAGTGCCAACGCCCTAGTGCTAAAGGCAGGGGAGCGTTGGCCTCTCAGAACTCAAAACAATTTCCCCAAAAAAAAAAAAAAAAAAA
>ML819280.1:128807-148227 GCA_009831015.1 Picea engelmannii
ATGAATCCAAGAGCCAACAACACATATAAGGATCATATACACAACATGAATAATATTTTAACGTGAGAAAAGGGCAGGGAAAAACCAAGGAAAGAAAAATAAGAGTCTGTCCCCAATGGAGTCGCCAATTTCTGTTACAAGAGAATCCCCCTGCGAACAAGTGGATTTCCTATTAGATACTAGACCCCTATGACCAAGACATAAAAGTGCTATTGTGGACACTAAAATTCCTTTTCATGAAGCTAAAATATTCAAAGAAGAAGAAGGAAGAAGGGTAAATACCTTTTACCAGCGTTTGTCCTTGCTCGATCCAGGCTGATCTTGATCTCCAAGCTCTTCAGAATGTCCTACAATATAATGAGCAACAACAAGAAGACATACTTCCTACTCTAACATGATTAGCTTCATAATGGATCTATAACATAAACAAGTTCATGAAACGTACACAAACTTTAAAGGAAACAGGCCAAGCATAGATTTATATTAATTAGAACAAAGTGAAATGATTACACCCATAGATGTAGGTGCAGCAGCTTCACCAAGCTCTCTCTGTCCAGACCCTTGCTCAAATAATCCACACACAGAATGATGATGCTTCAACAATATCTCCCTTATGATATCATAAGTTTGATGCTTTACAATGTCTCCATATGCTTTTAACCATGAGAAGGCCTCCTTATATAATCTTGGAAATACCTAACCACTTAAGATATTCTTGAGATAGGTTGAGTATTATACTCCTTCAGTTGTGGATCTTCCCGAAGATCAATCCTTGACCTCAGATTTGAATCCAACCAACTCCAGAGATTAAGGGGATTCTTCCCTTATTTCTCTCAACAGTCCAAAATTCACTCAAAAAGTCCAATGCTCCCCCAAAAGGATGCATAGAGCATTGCAACACTCCCCCAAAGAAGGCTAGGGAGCGTTGGCACTCCCTGACAGTGGGTAGGGGAGTGTTTCCCTCCAAAATTCATTTTCAAGTAGTTTTCTTCATGGAAAATGATTTGTACTCCTCATCATATGATTTCTCCTTCTTAAAACAGTATTTGAAGGTGTCTTAAGTGTCCTTATGATTTCATTAGAGACACGACATAGGAAATATGGAAGTATGATGTTTGTGACACTTGCGACCAAAAATGTGACACTTGCAACACTAGTAATGACAACAATGGGTCATCATTGAAGTGATTAATTTTTATGTGTAACACATGCCATTTTGTCCTCTGCTCTTGAATAAGGGTGGTTCTTTGAAGTGCTTCTTGCCTAATTTCATCCAAATCATTAAGTTGGAAGAGTCTTTGTTGTTGGGCTTCATCTAAGTTCATGCCAACTTGTACACAGCAATCCTGAAGGTCTTGATCTGGAATTCTATGGGGAGAAGCACCTGCTTCCCATACACCAACTCATAAGGTGTATGTCCTATTGTATTCCTCCAGGTGATTCTATAAGCCCATAATTCTTCTAGTAATCTATCAGCCCAATCTTTATTGTGTAGCTGTACTGGTTTAGTAAGAATGGACTCAATGACTTTGTTGGTAGATTCTACTTTCCCATTCACCTGAGGATGATAAGGTGTAGATTTCATGTGCTTGATTTGGTATTGTTCAGTAACAGCTTTGACCAGATTAGAGGTAAATTGAGTCCCTTGATGAGTCACAATTTCTTGAGGTACACCAAATCTAGTAAAAAATTCATTAAAAAGGAAATCTACCACTGATTTTTCTCTTGCAGACTGTAAAGATTTTTCTTCAACCCACTTAGTCACATAGTCAGTACATACAAGTATATACTTTTTATTTTTAGATACATGATTAATGGGCCCTACAAAATATAATGCCCATTTCTCAAAAGGTTCAATGACTACTTCGGATTGAAGTGGAATTTGGTCTCATGCAGTAGGCTTACCCATTTGTTAGCATTCATCACAATTGGATACATAAGTTCTGGCATCCTTGAAAATATTAGGCCAGTAATAACCAAATTGTAGAAACTTATAGGCGCTCCTCTTTTCAGCAAAGTGGCCTCCACAAGGACCATCATGGCAGGCTTGTATAATATCATGGATCTCATCTTCCCTTACACATCTTCTGATTACCAAATCTGGCCCTGTTTTATAAATACAATCATCATGCCACATGTAGTTTGAAATTAGATGAATTACTTTATGTTTTTATCTAGGAGACCATTTCTGAGGTATCTTCCCTGTCACAAGACAGTTAGCTACATCTTCATACCAAGGATTAAATGTAGAGATAGCATACAAATTTTCATCAGGAAAGTTATCATCTACTGGTGCATTATCTAGATAAGAAATCAGCCACAAGATTATCCTTACCAGGTCTATCAATAATATTGATATTAAACTCTTGTAATAATAACATCCATCTTGTAACTCTAGGGTTTTTTATAGGTTTTTTCATTAATAATTTGATGATTGAATTATCAGTGTGTACAAAAGCTTAATATCTAGTAATATAGTGTCTAAATTTATTGATAGCATGGACTACAAATAACAATTCTTTTTCTTTGATCGTATAATTAACCTATTTTGGGGAAAGGTTTTTAGTGAAAAAGTAAATAGCATAAGGAATTTGATTTTCCCTCTATCCAAGAATTGCCCCCAGGGTTGTGTCTGAGGCATCAGTATAGATATGAAAAGGAAGGTACCAATTTGGTCCTCTTAAAACAGGGGTACTTGACAATTTCTTTTTCAAAATCTCAAAAGATACTTGTCATTCATAATTCCAATTAAATTCATCTTATTTAGATAATAACTTGAATAAAGGGGTAGCTAAGCTTGTAAAACTAGGAATTAATCTTCTATAATAGCTAGCATTCCCTAAAAAGCTGCGAACTTCTTTTTGTGAGGAAGGTATTCTGATTTGTGTGATAATATGAATCTTTGCAGGATCAACTCTAATTCCAAAACCAGAAATGTGATGTCCCAAAACAATACCTTCAGTGAGCATCATCTTTGAATTTTCCTTACTTAGGGAAAGATTAGTTTCCCTACACCTAATCAAGACTTTTCTAGACTGGTCAAAGCTTCATGGAAGTCATCTCCGTGGACTATAAAGTCATCTACGTAGATTTCCACGCAATCATTGGTCAGTCAAAGAAAATGACTAGGACATCCCTTTGGAAAGTGGTTGGGGCACTACAAAGTCCAAAAGGAAGAACCCTATAAGCATAGGTTCCCCATGGGTAGGTGAAAGTGGTATTTTCCTTGTCTTCGGGTGTTATTTGTTTTTGTTTATAACCACTAAACCCATCTAGGAACGAGAAATACTTCTTTCTGGACAAGGTATCCAACACCTGCTCAATAAATGGTAAGGGAAAATAATCCCTATGGGTGGCCTTGTTCAACTCCCTAATGTTTACACATATTCTCCACTTACCATTTTTCTTGGGAACTATGACAAGTGGAGACACCCATTGACTATCTAAAATGGGGTATATGAGATTGGCTCGAAGGAGTTTTTGCAATTCCTCTCTTAAAATATCTTTGAGGGTTGGATTCATCCTTCTCTGAGGCTGCCTAAATGGTCTGATTTGGTCATTAGTGTAGATATGATGTGTGCATGTGGCAGGCTGAATGCCTTTCATGTCTTCATAATCCCATGCAAAGGCATCAAATTGTCTTTGGAGCATTTCAATTACTTGTGTCTATTTTTCTGGTTCCAAACTAGAGTTGATATAAAAATATTTTCTCGGACTAATCTCAACAAGTTCAGTACTTTCTTCCTTATCTGAGGAAGCTGGTGATAGAGTATATAATTGGGTGATATCAGGATGCTAATTTTTTTGAAAATCGGAACTAAAAATATGTGACAATTCTGCAAAAGACCTAGGATATTCAATGTAGTTCGTATCAGCCAAAAATAAACTTAAGGCTTGTTCATCTTATTGTTCTTGCATTCCTTTTACTTTTTCAAGTGTTAATAGGGGTCTGATGAAATCTTCCTCTCCATAAGGGTTTTCTAGCCAAACAGGTATTTCTTGTGTTGGTTGAGCAGGAGGGAAGAGGACAAGATTTTGGCTATGTGTGCCATTCGATATAGTCATCTCGCTAGAACAAAAACTGTTAAAGGCATCTGTTGTGGCCAGCCAAGGGTGGCCAAGAACCACAGGGTGTCCTGGTTTGGAGGATGATTTAGAATGGATGACTAGAAAGTCTATTGGATACTCCCAAGAAGATAGTGTGATTGTGACATCATCTAAATTTCCTGCAGGGCTAATGACTGACTTATCTACCAACTCTATAATGGTTTAGGTTGGACTTAACTGGTTGATTTATATTTTTTTCATAGTGTCAAAAGGAATTATATTAATTTTTTCACCCAAATAAATGAGTGTGTTCGGTAAAGAAATACCATTAATTTCAACAGTGATTACTGAGTTCCCAGGGTCATTATATTTATATGGCACTTTAGAAATAAATTATGATAATTTTCCTATGACATGAACAAGGGGAGGTTCCTTCTTCTTCCTTCCTGGTTTCTTAAGGGAAAGATCCCTTATGATTTTGGCATATATGGGGATATCCCTAATATCTTGCAGCAGAGGTATTTTTACACATACATTTTGTAACTCATCCTCTATATCTTTTTGAAAGGGTGGCTCAAGTTTCTTCTTTAATAGTCTTTCAGGGTAGAGTAGAAGATTAACTTGTTGAGGTACTTATACGGACTGAGAAGTGGGTGGAATATGAGGGGAAGTCTCTCCTTCTACAGGGGTGGTTTGAGTATTTTCTTGTTCGGAATGATTATCATTTTATTCTTGAATTATTACTCCAGAATTTGATTGATTTACAACTTTCCTTGATCTTAGTTGAATTTCATAGGTGGTAAAGGTTTGGGCTTCTTCATTCTATACAGGGTGGGTGGGTCGATTATTGGGGTTAGGATTTGGTTGGACAGGAATTGTTGTTAGTCTAGGAGGGTTATGGGCAGCTTGGATTTGTGGTTGTTGATTGGCATTTATAGGTACTTGTTGATGTTGGTTAGGGTTCAAGGGTACTTTGAATTGTTGTTGTACAAGAGGTGGAGGTAAATATTGTATCTGGGGTGGGTTAAATCCAAGTAGTAATTGGGAAATGTTTGCAGGATACTATGGATATGTCGGGTAAGAGGGACTCCCATACATAGGTCCCCTCCAACCTTGTTGCCAAGGTTGAGTTTGAGATTGCTGAGGTGTCCATGGGGGATAGGGCATTGGAGAAGAACCCCATTGTTTTTGTTGATATTGTGTATTAGGGTCATAAAATGCATTGGAGTTGTGTTCTCTTCAAAGCCTCCTAGAAGGGTACAGTTGTTCTTGTGAGACTCCTCCTCCCCTCTAAATGTCTTGCAGCTCAAGAAAAGTTGGAAATTCATATGTGGAGTGCTCTTGTGTACACAGGCTACAGACCTCTATGAAATTTAATGGGTATTCTTTCTCAGGGTGCCTCTTTCTACATTTAGGACAAAATATTGGAAAAAAAACATCTTCTTCTTGCTTCTTTTTCAGTTTTAAGGAATCTAACTGGTTACTGATTGTGCTCAAGATGTTTTTTTTTAAGTTTTCTAATAAGTTTCCTAACTCAATTCTAGTGATAGTCCCTGAGTTTTTTCTTAAAGTTCTGCTAAAAGGATCTCTTGTTCCTTTGCCTATTTTATCTTGTCCTCTTGAGTATCTCCTACAATAATCTACAATTTCTACAAAGGGATTTTGGTGCAGATCTCCTGAACTTAACAAATTTAAAAATTCTATGCAGTCATCCCTAAGACCTTTCAAAAATATTGTTCTTACTACAGCTGGGTCTGTGGTGAATAATTTTAATTTATGATAGTTGTATAAGAACCTTTCTAAGTAGTATTTAGGGATTTCATCTTCGTTTTGTTGCATTTCAAAAATGTCATTTTTAGCGTTATCCTTACAATGGTCTTGATATTTCCGTAAAAATGTGTCTTTCATCTGATCCCAAGAGAGAATTGAATTTTATCCTAAGCTCATGAACCATATTAAGGATAAGTCCTTTAATGTGGCTGGAAAGAGATTAAATTTTTGGGCATCATCTGAATAGTTATAGCTTCTACATAATATGTCAAACTTGAATAAAAATAAGTCTGGATCTTCAGTTGACATACCTTTGAAAGTGGGTAACAATGACAGTGGGATGTTCTTCATGCTGATATTTCTAGAAATATCCAAGATTGGAAACCCGAATGTCTCAGTCTCAATGGTTGCATTTTCATTTCCTTCTTCTTCTGCCATTTTGTTAGGTATTCTTCCTCCACTGATAGATGGTTCATAAACTGGATTTTGTGTCTCTTCTAAATGCTTAGTTTCTTCAGCAGATTCATGTTCTATCAGCCACAATACTGACTCTTCAGTTCTAGTTCCTTCTTCTGGAGCCTCACTGGCTTCCCTTGAACTTCCTCCTAGTGGAATTCTTCCTGCACCAATGTCAGTTGAATTAGTGTGGGGGTTTGTTTTCGAATCTTTAGAACTTACAAATCTACCCTTATTATCTCTATATCTATGCATAAAATAAAAATTTGATACTTAACTCAATTAAAGTCCTAATTCTATATGGAAGGTAAGAAGGCAACCTGGCTTCAGAGAACCACACTATAGTGGTCACGTGGCTTTTCACTCACATCTTAAACTTTTTATCCTCCTCCCTCAAGTAGCCCTTAAAATCATTCAAAAACTATGCAAACAATCTAAGCTAAAATCACTTCCTACCGTTTGCAACTCCCCGACAACGACGCAAACATGTTGTGTTGCTTAGATGATTAGTATAATGCACACATTAATTATCAATCTGGGATTCATAATCAACAGAGTTACAAGACACCAGTAAGAGAGGTAATTCTAATGTCACGAGTATAGAACTAATCTAGATTATGCATGCTGGGAATAAAGCAAACTGTCAAACTAAAACACACTTTGGTTGTCTTTCATAGAGGGGCTATATACTCCATTGTGGCACATCCAAGTATGAGATGGATTCCTTCGACAGATCAACTATGTTATTTGACCCAATAAGATAATTATGTAATCACACTCTGAAAAGGAAATCACACATCAATCATCAAGGCATAGCATGGGTAATTCAGTAGCCAGTATATTGGGTATGTTGTGGTTCACAATAATCTATTGTGAACTTCACTAGTTCTTTTCCAGTATGTTTGACTATTGCTGCCAATGTCTATGTTCACTAAGAGAAATCAAATTCATAAAAACAGAAACATGGCATATGCAAAAACAAAGTAAGTAAAGATCTTAAGCAATTATATGATCAAAATCCTAAACCGAACTATACTGCTAACATCTGAAACGGTTAGAGGTGATGAATTAAATTGAGAAATCAAAGCTACAACTAGTCTAAAAGTTACACTATCAAAATCAACTACTAACACTAATCTACAAGAATGCTGACCTCTGTTGGGCACTGGGCCATTGTCGCTTCAACATGTCAGCGATTGGAGTCTACATTAAGTTAGTCTTTGATTAACAATCACTCTTACTCAAATCTCAAAACATGAAATTAGATTATGCTACCAACTCAATTTGCATCCATTCATTAATAATCAAGACATGGAAATGAATGAAACTCTTCTATTAAAATCAAACCCAAGATATGCTCTACAATATGCGATACTTCTCTGACATATTGTGTTATCTATGCTCTCTATGTTCTCCTCAGCCACCATCCTTGCCATGACTATTTAAACAGTCTCAGTCGTGAAACACAGGGACGTGAAATCTTCAGCATATCAGTCATTGTCAAATTTACACACTCGGTTACATATTTTAAGCTTCATCCTCATGACACGAAGTGCATGAGGATGAACCAATAATCAAACTAACTCAATATAGTCTTGCTAGAAACTTTGATGATCTAATAAAAAGTCAACAAATATCTCAGGCACAATCTGGAGCTTAACTTGGCATACTCTATTTCCTCTACTGATACTGGATCATAACAGGCGAGACATGGAGGATAGTACCGGATCCGAACAACATGCAATTAGTCGGTACCAGACTAAAACAGGTTGCGGGTGTTGGTACTGGATCACGACAGTGAGTGATATGTGGGTACCATATCTGAACAGGAGGCACTCTTGGTACTAGATGGCTTGGCTGACATAAGAGTGTCGGACTTGTCCAAAGGTCAAAGGCTACATATAGCAATTTCAACATTAGCACATGAAATATTTAATCTCCTAACTTAATAAACCACAAAATGCATGAATTCAAATATACTTTACCTAATGACCTTATATGTGATTGGAGATAGTGTTCTTTTTCATTTATCCAAGATTAGGTAAGCCAAAAATGTGTAAATGAGGAGTATAATATGGTGATGGGAATGTCAATTTAGAGGCTCAACAGTCGTTATTGCCACGTTCACGTCTCTCTTTCCACATTGTCGTCTCTCTTTCCACGTTGTCATTTCTCTTTCCACATTTGGAACATACCTGTCTCTCTTTCCACGTTTGTGATATAGTCGTCTCTCTTGCCACGTTTGTAAAATAGTTCTCGCGGTTGCGATGTTGTGGAAACTAGTTTTTTCCCCTCCAATGGTCACCTAGTATTTTGACCAAGTCAACTTTGATTTGCTCAATGATCATCGAAATTGCGACATTATAAAATCTATAAATATGTTTCATTTTACAGATGTTGCGACAAGTTTGCTATAATAACGACTCTTCAAAAAGGGTTTATGAGCTTCCACCTTCGCATGGTTGGCCTTGTTTTGTAGAGAATAAATTATTCTTGAAACCAAGACAAGTTCATTCATTCATCTTTATACTCAAATATCACTACAGGCCCATTCTATATACCGTCTCATCTCATCCTCGTTTCATTTTATTTTTTTGATTGGCTGAATTTTAAAGAAAACAACTATTAAAAGACATTGTACTAGGGCTAGAGTACATGAAGGGAAACGGTGACCTTTGAATGGGGCCAACGTTGAAAATTTTTCAAAATGTTTTTGTATGACATCATACATCCTTAAGTATTGAAACCCTCCCATACAATCAAGGCATGTGTCTATTCTAACCATGTCAAATTTTGATTGACATAGGCACATATTGAAGAAATTTCAATGTTGTCCCAATTCACTAATCACTATGTGGGATCAGTGCATGACATTTTTGGTGGTTGAATTGGAAGTTCCATGACATTTCAAGAGAGTTCCAACAAATATTATACATATGGAAACAACTACATTTGAAAATGAGACACCCATTATGAAAGTTGTTTCAAACATGGATGATCTCATAGATTATGTGGTCGGGACATCATACATCCTTGAGTCTTGAAACCCTCCCATACCGTCAAGTCATGTGTCTAGTCTAACCATGTCAAATTCGATGCATACAGGCACATATTGAATAAATTTCAACATTGGCCCTATTCACTAGTGCTCACTATGCAGGGTCGGTGCATGACATTTGTGGTGGTTGAATTGGAAGCTCCATGACATTTCAAGAGAGTTCCAACAAAGATTCTACAGATGGAAACAATGACATTTGACAAATATGAGACGCCCCATTATGAATGTTGTTGCAAACATGGACAACCACAAATATTATGTGGTCCAGACATCAAACATCCTTGAGTCTTAAAACCCTCCCATACCGTCAAGGAATGTTTCTAGTCTAACCATGTCAAATTTCGATGCATACAGGAACATATTGAAGAACTTTCAATGTTGGCCCCATTCACTAGCGCTCACTATGTGGGGTCGGTGCATGACATTTGTGGTGGTTGAATTGGAAGTTACATGACATGTCAAGAGAGTTCCAACAAATATTCTATGGATGGAAACAACGACATTTGACAAATATGAGACGCCCCATTATGAACATTGTTGCAAACATGGACAATCTCAAATATTATGTGGTCGGGACATCAAACATCCTTGAGTCTTGAAGCCCTCCCATACCATCAAGGCATGTGTCTAGTCTAACCATGTAAAATTTCGACGCATAAAGGCACATATTTGGCCCCATTCACTAGTGCTCATTATGTGGGGTTGGTGCATGACATTTGTGGTGGTTTAATTGGAAGTTCCATGACATTTCAAGAGAATTCCAACAAAGATTGTACAGATGGAAACAATGACATTTGAAAAATATGAGATGCCCCATTATTATTATGTGGTCGGGACATCAAACATTGTTGAGTCTTGAAAACCTTCCATACTGTCAAGGCATGTGTCTAGTCTAACCATGTCAAATTTCGATGCATACAGGCACATATTGAAGAAATTCCAACGCTATCCCCGTTCACTAGTTCTCACTATGTGGGGTCGGTGCATGACATTTTTGGTGGTTGAATTGGAAGTTCCATGACATTTCAAGAGAGTTTCAACAAATATTCTACGGATGGAAACAACAACATTTGACAAATATGAGACGCCCCATTATGAGCGTTGTTGCAAACATGGATGATATAAGAGATTATGTGGTTGGGACATCAAACATCCTTTATTCTTGAAACCCTCCCATACCGTCAAGGCATGTGTCTAGTATAACCATGTCAAATTTCGATTCATACAGGCACATATTGAAAAAAATTCAACGTTGGCCCCATTCACTAGTTCTCACTATGAGGGGTCTGTGCATGACATTTGTGGTGGTTGAATTGGAAATTCCATGACATTTCAAGATAGTTCCAATCAAGATTATACATATGGAAAAAATGGCATTTGAAAAATATGAGACGCCCTATTATGAACATTTTTGCAAACATGGACGATCTCAAATATTATATGCCCGAGACATAAAACATCCTTGAGTCTTGAAACCATCCCATACCATCAAGGCATGTGTCTAGTCTAACCATGTCAAATTTCGATGCATATAGGCACATATTGAATAAATTTCAATGTTGGACCATTCACTAGTGTTCACTATGCAGAGTCGGTGCATGACATTTGTGGTGGTTGAATTGGAAGTTCCATGAGATTTCAAGAGAGTTACAAAAAAGATTCCATGGATGGAAACAACAACATTTGACAAATATGAGATGCCCCATTATCAACGTTCTTGCAAACATGGATGAGGTTGAAACATCAAACATCCTTGAGTCTTGAAACCATCCCATACCATCATGTGTCTAGTCTAACCATGTCAAATTTCGATGCATGCAGGCACATATTGAATAAATTTCAACATTGGCCCCATTTACTACTGCTCCATATGCGGGGTTGGTGCATGAGATTTGTGGTGGTTGAATTGAAAGTTCCATGACATTTCAAGAGATTTCCAACAACGATTCTTCAGATGGAAAAAATGGCATTTGAAAAATATGAGATGCCCCATTATGAACGTTGTTATAAACATGGACGATCTCAAAGATTATGTGTTCAGAACATCAAACATCCTTGAGTCTTGAAACCCTCCCACATCATCAAGGCATGTGTCTAGTATAACCATGTCAAATTTTGATGCATACAGACACATATTGAAGAAATTTCAATGTTGGCCCCATTCACTATTTCTCATTATGCGGGGTTGGTGCATGACATTTGTGATGATTGAAATGGAAGTTCCATGACATTTCAAGAGAATTCCAACAAAGATTCTATGGATGGAAGCAATGACATTTGAAAAATATGAGATGCCCCATTATGAACATTGTTGCAAACATGGACAATCTCAAATATTATGTGGTCGGGACATCAAACATCCTTGAGTCTTGAAGCCCTCCCATACCGTCAAGGCATGTGTCTAGTCTAACCATTTCAAATTTCAATGCATACAAGCACATATTGAAGAAATTTCAGCGTTGGCCCCATTCACTAATGCTCACTATGTGGGGTCGGTGCATGACATTTGTGGTGGTTGAATTGGAAGTTCCATGAGATTTCGAAGAGTTCCAAAAACGTTTTTATGGATGGAAACAACAACATTTGACAAATATGAGACGCCAGATTATGAATGTTGTTGCAAACATGGGCGATATCAAATATTATGTGGTCGGGACATCAAACATCCTTGACTCTTGAAACCTGCCCATACTGTCAAGGCATGTGTCTAGTCTAACCATGTAAAATTTCGATGCAGACAGGCACATATTGAATAAATTTCAACGTTAGCCACATTCACTAGTTCTCACTATGCAAGGTCATTGCATCACATTTGTGGTGGTTGAACTAGAAGTTCCATTACATTTCAAGAGAGTTCCAACATTATTCTATGGATGTAAACAACGACATTTGACAAATTTGAGACACCCCATTATGAACGTTGTTGCAAACATGGACGATCTCAAAGATTATGTGGTCAGGACATCAAACTTCCTTGAGTCTTGAAACCCTCCCATACTGTCAAGGCATGTGTCTAGTCTAACCATGTCAAACTTCAATGCATATAGGCACATATTGAAGAAATTTCAATGTTGGCCCCATTCACTAGAGCTCACTATGTGAGGTCGGTGCATGACATTTGTGGACTTTTGATGACATTTCAAGAGTGTTACAATAAATATTCTACGAATGGAAACAATGACATTTGATAAATATAAGACGCCCCATTGTGAATGTTGTTGCAACCATGGATGATATCGATGATTATGTGGTCGGGACATCAAATATCCTCCAGTGTTGAAGACCTCCGATACCATCAAGGCATGTGTCTAGTCTAACCATGTCAAAGTTTGATCCATACAGGAACATATTGAAGACATTTCAATGTTGGCCCCATTCACTAGTGCTCACTATGTAGGGTTGGTGTATGACATTTGTGGTGGTTGAATTGGAAGTTCCATTACATTTCAAGAGAATTCCAACAAAGATTCTACGAATGGAAACAATGACATTTGACAAATATGAGACGCCCCATTATGAAGGTTGTTGCAAACATGGACGATCTCAAATATTATGTGGCCGGGACATCAAACATCCTTGAGTCTTGAAACCCTCTAATACCGTCAAGGAATGTGTCTAATCTAACCATGTCAAATTGCGATGCATACAGACACATATTGAAGAAATTTCAACGTTGGCCCCATTCACTAGTGCTCATTATGTGGGGTTGGTGCATGACATTTGTTGTGGTTGATTTAGAAGTTCCATGACAATTCAAGAGAGTTATAACAAAGATTCTATGGATGGAAACAATGACATTTGACAAATATGAGACACCCCATTATGAACGTTGTTGCAAACATGGACGATCTCAAAGATTATGTGGTCAGGACATAAAACATCCTTGAGTCTTGAAACCCTCCCATGCCGTCAACGCATGTGTCTAGTCTAGCCATGTCAAATTTCGATGCATACAGACACATATTGAAGAAATTTCAATGTTGGCCCCATTCACTAGTTATCACATTTGTTGGGCCCATGATATGATTGATTTCATGACGTTAATTAGATCCTTTTTGTCGAACATGTGTATGCGTTTTCCTGTTTTGAAGAGTTTTTGAAGAGATTTTGTGTCAAATCACTATGATCCACACCAGGTATGAATAACTCATTTTTTATGATGATCTTGAGTGTAATTCAGTATGTTTTTGTGTTTCCAGGAATCTAATTCACATTTTTTTTTGTCACAGGAAAAAATCGTAGCTTGTTTTTGCTTCTGGCCCTCAGTCCGGTACTCCATCCGTCATTCAGTCCAGTACTCCATCTGGCACTCTATCCTGCACAAAAACGATGGGAGATTTGGCACTTATGGTATTGGCAACCAGTGATGGATGAATCAAAGACATGGGTTTTTCCCGTGCTCGTGGCCTCCATCTATTGAACTCTTGACAACTCGATTTGGGTTGTTATGTGGGGCGATTATTGGCTCACCTCATTTCTAGAAGCCACCGGCAGTTAGGGAATATTAAATGTAATTTATTGTTTTTAGAGAGGATTGACCCTCTAGTGGTCGACCTCTCAGCCTATAAATATTATAAATACCACCTCAATGGTCAGACAATAGTTAAGAAGAAGTTCAGGAATAGAGAGTTAGAGAGAAAGACAATTTTTATTGTTATTTTTCCAGAATTGTGTAAAACCTGTGTTTTTAGTTTTAATGGTGAAATCGCTTTGTTGAAGTTCATGGTGTGCATTTGAAGAGTGACCACGACTTTCTGGGGGGGGCACCATAAATCTAGGTAACTATCCTATGTATTTACTTGTGAATTAAATAGCGTAGATGTCTTTTTATTTCTTTTCCTGTACATGATTTGTCATCTTGTTTTCCCACTGTATAAGTTGTTGTTATAGTTTAATTGTGTTAGTTTCCTTTTGCAAGTTAATATGAAGGATCTTGTTAGTATGCAATGAATTCTTAGTTAGTATAAATAAGCTTAAGCTTAAGCCACTAACCCCTGTGTGATTAAATAATAGACTAGAATTTATGTATGCTAAAATAGATTAGTTAGAGTTTAAAACATAGTTTTAATGCATGCTTTCTTTAATAGGTCTTCGGTGGATGGATAGTGTTAGTTTTAGTTTTTATTTTCAGATTGTTTATTTAATTGTTGTTTAGTTTTTCTTATTTAGTTTTCGGTTAGCTTTCCCATTTCATTTCTTATAATATGCTGAAATAGTGTTTAATTTATGTTTATGAGTATTTCCTCTTTTTGCAATTTGAATTATTAAATAGAACTAGTTTAGTTTACTTCGTGCAATTTCTTTCTTAGATCTAGATTGCAATTTCAATTTGTAGTTAATTATTGAGTTTAGTGTAGTATGAATTTTCTTCATTAGCCTAGAGTTCAATTGAATTTATTAGAATAGTCTCTTTATACTGTTGATGATTAATGCATAATTAAATAATCACATGGATATGCAGGATAGTTAATGTTGTTTTCATAATGGATAAAGTTTCATTGGATTGCCTAATTCACACTTTTCACTTTTCTATTTGAATTCAATATCGAATTTATCCCTCTTGAATTATTTTTCATTATAACATGTCATCATGATATTATAAGACACTGGAGACATTCACATAACCATCAACACTATATTTGAGTTTTTCTTTCTTTCATAGATTAGAAGATAATTTCCTTGCTTTTGTAAGGTAGTTAGTCTTCTTGCTTTGGTAGATTAAAGAGTAATTTTCTTATCATAGATTAAAGATTAGTTGTTAATTCCTCTTGCTTTCAATTAAGTATATTTCCTTTCATAAATTAGAAGTAGTTGTGAAGATTCAATTTAAGAATAGAGTTGATTTGCTTCTTAGCTTAATTAGTTGCTTATGGAGTAATCTTAGTTAGTTTACTTGCTATAGAATTTATCATAGGTTAGTTAGTTGTTTACTTGCTTGTTTACTTGCTTTAATAGAGTAGTTGCTTGCTTGTCTATTTTTCTTTGATGGGGTAGTTACTTGTCTATTTATTTGCTTTCATAGAATAGTTGTTTATTGAATTTGAGTAGGTTAATTGAAGTAGTTTGTTGTTGTTACTGCTTATTAGGTAGATAGTTTGCTTTTGTTTATTGTCATGATTAATTTTTATTTTTTTTAAGTAGGGTTTTCATTTTCTTTTTTAGGACTATCCATCGATCCTTTGTTCAAAAGTTACCTAGGTTGCATAGTTTAAGTTTCTTAGTAGGGTTTGATCATTAGTAGTCTTTTCTTGAGTAGATTAGCCCTTCAATATCGTGTTTACTTAGATAGAATATACTACCAACCTTTCTACCTTGGCATATATATTACTACAACTCTAAGTTTACTTACCCCAGGTTGACAATTTAATTGAGGGTTTTTAGTGTGTTTTTAGTGCATATAGAACAACCATCAACATTTCTGGTGGTTGAATTAGAAGTTCCATGAAATTTCAAGAGAGTTCCAACAAAGATTCTACTGATGGAAACAACGACATTTGACAAATATGAGACGCCCCATTATGAACATTGTTGCAAACATGGATGATCTCAAAGATTATGTAACCGGGACATCAAACATCATTGAGTCTTGAAACCCTCCCATACCATCAAGGCATGTTTATAGTCTAACCATGTCAAATTTCAATGCGTACAAACACATATTGAAGAAATTTCAACATTGACCCCATTCACTAGTTCTCACTATGCGGGGTTGGTGCATGAAATTTGTGGGGGTTGAATTGGAAGTTCCATGAAAGTTAAAGAGAGTTCCAACAAAGATTCTACGGATGAAAACAATGATATTTGAAAAATATGTGACACCCCATTATGAACGTTGTTGAAAACATCGACGATCTCAAAGATTATGTGGATGAGACATCAAACATACTTGAGTCTTGAAACCCTCCCATATCGTCAAGGCATGTGTCTAGTCTAACCATGTAAAATTTTGATGAATACAGGCACATATTGAAGAAATTTCAACATTGGCCCCATTCACTAGTGCTCACTATGCGAGGTCAGTGCATGATATTTTTGGTGGTTGAATTGGAAGTTCCATTACATTTCAAGAGATTTACAACAAAGATTCTACAGATGTAAAGACCGACATTTGAAAAATATGAGGCGCCACATTATGAACGTTGTTGAAAACATGGACGATCTCAAAGATTATGTGGTCGGGACATCAAACATCCTTGAGACTTGAAACCCTCCCATACCGTCAAGGCATGTGTCTAGTCTAACCATGTCAAATTTCAATGCATACAGGAACATATTGAAGAAATTTCAATGTTGGCCCCATTCACTAGTTCTCACTATGCGCGGTCGGTGGATGACATTTGTGGTGGTTGAATTGGAAGTTACATGACATTTCAAGAGAGTGTCAACAAAGATTCTATGAATGGAAACAATGACATTTCACAAATATCAGACGCTCCATTATAAACATTGTTTCAAACATGGACAATCTCAAAGATTATGTGGTCGGGACATCAAACATCCTTGATTCTTGAGCCCTCCCATACCGTCAAGGCATGTGTCTAGTCTAACCATGTCAAATTTCGATGCATATAGGCACATATTGAAGAAATTTCAACGTTGGCCCCATTCACTAGTTCTCACTATGTGGGGTTGGTGCATGACATTTGTGGTGGTTGAATTGGAAGTTCCATGACATTTCAAGAGAATTCCAACAAATATTCTATAGATGGAAACAATGAGATTTGAAAAATATGAGACGCCCCATTATGAAGTTTGTTGGAAACATAGATGATCTCAAAGATTATGTGGTCGGCACATCAAATATCCTTGAGTCTTGAAACCCTCCCATACCATCAAGGCATGTGTCTAGTCTAACCATGTCAAATTTTGATGCATACAGGCACATATTGAATAAATTTCATCATTGGGCCCATTCCCTAGTGCTCACTATGTGGGGTCGGTGCATGACATTTGTGGTGGTTGAATTGGAATTTCCATGACATTTCAAGAGAGTTCCAACAAATATTGTATGGATGGAAACAATGACATTTGAAAAATATGATACGCCCCATTATGAACGTTGTTGCAAACATGGAGGATCTCAAAGATTATGTGGTTGGCACATCAAACATCCTTGAGTCTTGAAACCCTCCCATACCTTCAAGGCATGTGTCTAGTCTAACCATGTCAAATTTTGATGCATATAGGCACATATTGAAAAAATTTGAACGGTGGCCCCATTCACTAGTGCTCACTATGTGGGGTCAGTGCATGACATTTGTGGTGGTTGAATTGGAAGTTCCATGACATTTGAAGAGAGTTCCAACAAAGATTCTACAAATGGAAACAATGACATTTGAAAAATATGAGATGCCCCATTATGAACATTTTTGCAAACATCGACGATCTCAAAGATTATGTGGCTGGGACATCAAACATCCTTGAGTCTTAAACCCTCACATACTGTCAAGGCGTGTGTCTAGCCTAACCATGTCAAATTTCGATGCATATAGGCACATATTGAATAAATTTCGACGTTAGCCCCATTCACTAGTGCTCACTATGCAGGGTCATTGCATGACATTTGTGGTGGTTGAATTGGAAGTTCCATGACATTTCAATAGAGTTCCAACAAAGATTCTATGGATCGAAACAATGACATTTGAAAAATATGAGACGCCCCTTTATGTACGTCATTGCAAACATGGATAATCTCAAAGATTATGTGGCCAGGACATCAAACATCCTTGAGTCTTGAAACCCTCAAATACCATCAAGTCATGTGTATAGTCCAACCATGTCAAATTTTGATGCATACAGGCACATATGTAATAAATTTTAAAGTTTCCCCCATTCACTAGTGCTCACTATGCGGGGTCGGTGCATGACATTTGCGGTGGTTGAATTGGAAGTTCCATGACATTTCAAGAGAGTTCCAACAAAGATTTTGTTAGCACCAGAAATCACCTATGGATTGCTGCAAAGGTAAGCCTGATACCCATCAGTTTTATGTCACAATGAATATTTCAAAGGCGGTCTAATGGATGCAGACTCAGGATGGTATTGTTTAACTCAGAAAATTGGGTTGGCATGCATAGGCAAGTGAGGTTTTGATCTAAATCTAGTCAGTAATTTGCAGTATGGTGGTGAGTAGGGGGAAGAGTTTAAGGAGAATGAAATGGTCTTCTATGGAGATCAGGTCTTCCAGCTACTCGAAGAGGAAAAATTCCAAATACAGTACCCTCTTTGAATTCAGAACTTCAAGAAACTGAGACTGTTATAACAGTATTGCAATCAAACATACATTACAATACAATCACAACAACCCAACTAGATCCTCCATGCCCGAGATCTCAGTATCAGAGGGAAAGGAGGACACAAGAAACTGATTAAAATTAGTGCAATGCCATCGCATTTAAGGCGTTACATATGCATTCCTTCTAGTAGACTGTGTGTACAGTCTCTGGTCAGAAGCAAACTCTGCCAGATGCAATCATGCTTCAGAACGGGTCTGCGGATGAGTGGACTAATTGACGGTCCTTTCCTGATATTTCCATTTATGGTGGAAACGATGTTCAACCACCATCACCTACTTAAATAACTTCTTCCTCAGGATCAGAGAGTTCCAAGTCAACTCTACATCTGAGGGACATGGCGGTTTTCCATTGGCGGACAGCTACTTCGTTGGGCCGCTACAAGGGAACACAGTTGGCAGACATGGATGAGGATCTAGCGGTGACTATGGTGTGATCGACGTGGAGGTGAGACGAGAGATGACCATGTGGACAAACGTGGCTGATGGAAGGTGACCGGGAAAGTGTGGGCAGTGAAAAGCATGGGTACTGCGTTGGGAAAGGTCAGAGGTGAAGTGGTACAAGGTGATGATGTGGGGGCATAGGAAAGTTTGTAGCAGTAGGTGGGATGGGGACCATTTGCCTAGATGGGGGTAAGCGGTAGACACCTGGCAGGAGATGATAGGTGGGAGAGATAAGGGGACATGGACGAAGAGAGGTCAATGTGATGGGTGGAAGAGAGAGATGGAGCGGAGGACAAATGGAAACGGGAGAAAGAAGTGGTAAGTGGGTTATTCCATGGGGGGTGGTGCTAAGT
>ML819281.1:13328-32821 GCA_009831015.1 Picea engelmannii
CGGACATAGAGATCATCTGATAGACCTTGTTAAGAAAGAGTCTAGTCTACATGTTGTACTTGGAGACAATGCCATATATAATGTGAAAGGGGTTGGAAATTCTACATTCCAACTAGACTCTGACATACCCCTTCAGTTTAGTGAGGTACTATATGTACCTAGGATGAAAAGGAACCTTGTCTCTATTTCTGCCTTAGAGGATAAAGGCTACAAGGTTACCTTCTCTGAAGGAAAAGTTCTTGCATGGCACAAGAACTCACATATGAATTCTTCTCGAGTGATTGGTGTTCGAGAAAACAACTTATACAGGTTGACTGTCCAACCAGTCCAGGCCCTGGTATTTGATACTATCAACCTAAGCGAGCTATGGCATAGGAGACTTGCTCATATCCATTATAGAGCCCTTCCTACTCTAGGGAAGATGGTAACAGGCCTTCCAGAGATACATGTTCAACATGATGGTGTTTGCAAAGGTTGTGCTCTTGGAAATAATGTCAAGGGGTCCTTCTTGAGTAGTGACATCAGATCCAAGGGGATCTTGGACTTGATACATTCAAATGTATGTGGACCCATGACTATTTCTTCCTTGAATAGATATTTGTACTATGTGCTCTTCATCGATGATCACTCTTGGAAGACGTGGATTTATTTCTTGAAGACCAAGGATGGAGTCCTTGCAAAATTTCAAGAATTTAAAGCCCAGGTTGAGAACTTGACTGAGAGGAGGATCAAGGTGTTGAGATCAGATAATGGAGGAGATTACACCTCCATGGATTTCAATGATTTTTGTATTGAGGAACGGATCAAGAGGGAGTACATCATTCCTTATAACCCTCAGCAAAATGGGGTTGCAAAGAGGAATAACAGAACCATCTTTGAGGCAACTAAAGCAATGATACATGATCATAATCTACCTATGATTTTGTGGGAAGAAGCATCCATGAGAGTAGTGTATGTTCAGAACAAAAATCCTCATCAGATTTTGAAGAACATGACTCCCAAAGAAGATTTCACCCGAGTGAAGCCTGAGGTTGGACACTTCAAGATATTTGGGTGTCCAGCGTACTTTCATATACCCAAGGAGAAAAGGACCAATATAGACCCTTCAGGTAGAAAGGGTACATTTGTGGGGTACAATGAATATTCAAAGGCATACAAGATCTACATCCCTAGTCAAAGACAGATTGAGGTGAGCAAAGATGTCACCTTTGAGGAAGAAATAACCTTTCGAAGATCCAAAGAATCTCAGATGGAAATTGACAATGAGATAGTACCTTGTCCCCCTTCAAGAGTTCAAAGGGAGACAATCATTGATCCAATTGATCCAGTTGATCCCACAGCTCCAGTTGATGTTCCCAAAGACATTGCAGTAGGCCATAAAAGGCTTTCCTAAGCTTGACAGACTCTGCAAGAGGTAGAGGGACATGCAACTCCTCGAGGCACATTCTGAGAGAGAAAGATACCACATAGATTTTCAAGCTACATTTAATCTATGAGCCACATCATTCATATTGAGTTTTCTTGTCACAAAGAAGCAACATGTCAGCGGATATGGAAAGATTTCATGATAGAAGAGTATTATTCCATCATGAAGAATGATGTGTGGGATAATGTTCTGAGACCAGAAGAGAAGCCTATAGTGACTTCTGAGTGAATCTATAAGATCAATAATGCAATTGATGGAAGTTTCAAGAAGTACAAAGCAAGATTTGTGGCCAGAGGATTCTCTCAGGTGGAGGGAATTGAGTATGAGGAGACATGTACTCCTGTATCCCGGTACACTTCCATTCGTACGATCATTTCCCTAGCAACATCCATGGTTTGGAGACTACATCAGATGGATGTAAAGACAACCTTTCTCAATGGTGAGATTGAGGAATAGGTTTACATCGAGCAACCAGAAGGATTTTTGATACATGAGCAGAAGTCTCATGTGCACAGGTTGAAGAAATCCCTGTATGGACTAAAACATGCACCTCGAGGTTGGTACGAGAAGATGGATGGATTCCTAATGAGTTTGGGCTTCAACAAGAGTGTTGTTGATCCAAACAAATATTATCACATTGTTGGTGACGAGTGCCTAATTTTAGTCCTATATGTTGATGATTTATTCCTCACCAGTTCAGAAAGTCTCATTGTTGAATGCAAGCATGCATTGACTTCTGAATTCGAGATGAAAGATCTTGGTATGATGCACTACTTCTTGGGACTAGAAGTATGGCAGAGGAATGATGAGATTTTCCTGAGTCAAGGAAAATATACAATGGAGATATTGAAGAAATTCGATATGATAGACTGCAAATCCATGCCTACACCGATGGTGATGGACCTGAAGAAAATGAACGAGGCTTCTACTGATTTAGGCGAGATTGATCCACATATTTATCGACAACTGATTTGATCGTTGATGTATCTGGTTAACACCAAACCTTATATATGCTATGTAGTTGTTGGCCCTTGACCAATTTTTGGGATTTTCTTGGTCATGTTGACCTATTTTGGGACTTCGACAGCTTGTCAAAGGAGGAGCGCAAGTTGAAGCGGAGATCACGGGATCTTGGCCCCCTTTTGGGCCCCTTTTTGGGTTTTGTGGAATATGTAACGGGAATGGGATGTCAGCCCATGGGTTTACCCATGTTTAGGCCTATTTTGTAATATATAAATAGATCCCTAGGCTAGATAGAAGTAGTAGTGCATCTATGTGATAGAGGCTAGTGTGCTAAGTGAAAAAGGAATGGCTAAGTACTAGATCTATTGGATCAAAGGATTGTAAGTGCTTTGTGCATACTGTGTGAGACTTGTAGAGATGAGTGCAAGTCCCTGTGAAAGATTGTAGAAGGCTTTGTGTTGTAATGCAAGGAAGAAGGATCTAGCGAGCTGTGCAGATCTTCTGTCCTGTGTGGAGTAAGGGTTTTGAGGATCTGTGCTTGTAACCGATCGACTGAAGACAATAAATAAGAAGAGTTGGTGGATGTATCCCCAGGGTGGGGGTGAACCACGTAAACATTGTGTGATGTGTTTTGTGCTTTGTCTTGATGTATTTACATATTATATGTGAAATGCTCTGATATTTTAGATAGATCTATTCATGCTTGGTGCTTATTATATGTTGGAGTGTTAGATCTAATCTAGATATTCATGCTTAGTGCTTGATATGCTCATTCTGATCCATTTGTATATGCTAAGTGCTTGAATACCATATATTAGTGTGAATACTGTGAAGTTTTGTCTTATAAGAGAAGTGGTTATTGAATGTATATTGAGGAATTAACGATGTTGAGTGCTTTATTAAGTAGTACAATCATATATCTTTGTCCCAGCTAAGGTTGCAGACACCTGAGTCTTGTAACCACCCCTGCCTCTACCTTGGGTGAGACTTCATCTGCTTCGCAGGTGTTGCTGAAAGGGCTGGTAGTTAGGGCTTTGTTGGTGCGTTGTTGTAGCGTTGAACCCTGGGTCTGCCCCTATGCCAACAAATCGTTCTGTTACCGGGACCTAAAACTGTGATTGCTGGGAACTGAGGAAGATGAAGCTCTGTGCAAAGATTCATCCTGAAATTGTGAAAGCTTTGTGCGTAGGTCTATGCCCTAGTGCACAGTCTTCTACTTGACTTATAAAGATCTATGCTAAAGAAAGAAGAACAGATCTAAAAGAAAGAAGCTCGATCTGAAGAAAAGAAGGTTGGATCTGAAGAAAAGAAGCAAGAGTTGAACGCTTTGTGCTCTAAGAAAGGTAAAAGTGGAAATTTCTGACTAAAAGAGGTAAGATCTGCAAGCTTTGTGGTCTGATAAAGGTAAGAATAGTTAAAAATTTTAAGATCTGAAAGATTTGTGCAATTTAGAAGTAAGATAAGTGGAAAATTTTGTTTCTAGAATATGGATCTAAGTCTGTTTAATAGAGTTTGTCCTAGTTTGAAATCTAGGTCATTAATAGATGAAAGAAGATTTGATATGAGTAGATTTGATAAGAATAGTGAAAGATATGTTATACCTATGCATAGAAAAGATGTTTGGACCAACGAATGGATGCAGGATCCTAGAAAGAATTTGTTGCAAGTTATCTCCCATGATCTTAGTGTGCAATACAGAAGAAGATGGGGATCATTTAAAGGAAAGAGAGGATTAACCCTCTGTTACAGTTGTAGAAGGCCGGGACATATTGCTAAGGAATGCCCTAGTGGAATACCTAGTTGTCTTTGTTGTAAATCTCTAGACCATGAAGTATTGGATTTCCCTAGAATGATCGCTAAGCTTGAAGGAATGAACCTGAATCAAGAGAACCCTAAGGCAGATCCATAAAAGGTAGAACCCCAGAAAGAATCAGAGAAAGTATTGATACAAATGAAAGAAACCTTGAATGACCACCGACATGTCATCTTATCAGAGATCTTCAAAGAAAAGGAATGCATCAAAGCAAGAATAGGAGGCTTCGACATTGACTGTATTCTGGATGAGGAAACACAGATGAATATTATGCCAAAGAGAACCTGGGAAGCTATAGGAATGCTTGTTATGATCCCTTCACTAGGAGGAATAAGTTTATTTAGAGGAAAGCTAGTAAACTTATGCGGAACGCTCGCTCAGATACCTATGACTGTTAATGGAACTTTGACAAAAGAAGACTTTGAGATTATTAAATTTGTTGAAGACAATGCCCCGTTTACCCTGCTAATAGGAAAACCTTAGATTAATAGAGATCAAGCTAGACAAAAGGAAGAAGAAGAAGTTTTGGAACAGAAGAAGCAAGAGTTAAAAGAATTTATGACCAGAAGGATCGCGCACTTGATTGAGGAACATGAGAGCAGATCGTAGATATTTAATACTAGCAACCCGGATGTCGAAGCTAAGACAACACTAGAGGATCCACAGAAGATTGAGTTACCTATCCCAGACAAAGAATAAGTATTATACAAGAACCCTAGGAAATAATTTCAACATCACGAAGTAACTAAGACCAAAGAAGATAAGAATCACAATGAGAAAAGAATTACCGAGACGAAGCTCACTGGAAAGAAGGCTAGAAAATTAAGAAATAAGAGGGCTAATACTGAAAGGTTACAGGAGGTTCTATAGGAGACCTCGCAGAAAGAAAAAATGCAGAATTGGAGCTTCGCCGAGATATCAAAACAGCGACACATGGCAGTCCGCCATGACAAAGTATTATATATGTTGGGATCGATATATCTGTTCGACTTAAGCTCCAAATGGACAGAAAAGCAATAAAGGTTCATCATCCGACTGTTGGACCGCACCATAACGGATCAAACAAGAGTTAATGAAGGTTCATACTCATTACAAGCCAACCGTTGTCGAATTGCCTATTTAGCTCATCGTTCCATGCACTGAGAACACTTTTGCCAATCGAGAATTTGAGCCCACAGCCTAAGCCGAGTTTATACAATGATCATTTTTCTCTCATTCTCTATCTCATTACCATGTCTGAGTTGTTCCCCGATCCCGCGAATTGTTTACCCTGAGTGTGTATGTCAGAAGCATTGAGCGCTGCAGAGAAAGCCACTAAGGAAGTTTTGATCGACTTGATGACAGAGAGAATCATGTCGAAGAGAGGAGTGTTTACAGGTGTACAAGCATCTTCGACAAGAGGACTACAGGCCTCTCCGTCCACCGCTTGAGCCGGACCATCCCGGCCAGCTACTGAGAAACGAATGAAACACAGGGATGATACCACGAATGCTAAGATGATTCTGAGCATTCTACATGCTTATCTACCACCTCTGAGCGGTGCAATAAACCAAGACAGTGTGCCCAGATACTTTGAATACGCGTTGGTCACTGCGTACCTTCTGAAAGAAGTGCACGCAGTTCATGCTGACCATAATAAGCTCGCAGTGTTGAAGTTTAGTGACTTCAACCTCGGCGACAGGAAGGTTTATAGCATGCTCGCCCCGCATAAGTATCTGACGAGAACCAAAGGAAATAACTCAAAGATTACCCCTTAGTCATGGCCCATGAACCTTGCACAGTCCACACTGCTTAATGTAATGAAGATTCCTCACTTCGGGAGGCATCAAGAAGTGAACGTGTGCGTCAAGTTGTTGTTGTCCTGTTATCGTGGAGGATACTTATGGTTGAACCACCGCATCACAGTGGATCTGACTTTGATCAATCAGATCATAGGGCTTAGCATGCAAGGCCCTGACCCACAGGATTTCTACCCCGGAAAGACTGCAGATTGTGCTCTTTCCCAGAGGATAAAGGATACTTATGACGATGTAGAAAAGGGAACGCAAGGCTACAAGGTAGCCTCTATCCAGAGCGATGCAGTGCACCTTGCCTATCACATGATCGCAGACAAGCTAGTTCGCAAGAACCGACCGACCCAAGTAACTGGATTCGTAGTCGACCTTGTAGGGAAGTGCACGGAGGGAATACAAATGAATTGGGAGAAGTACCTCATGAACCAACTAGAACTAGATTGCAGGTAAGCACAAGATCACGGATACAAATTCCACTTTAGTTAGCTTCTTATCCTGATCACTTTCATCGCATGGGATATGCCGGAAGGTGTGACCTTCCCAGACACCGAGCCATTTGAACCTATGGATGTGAAGTTCATTACGCTGTGGTAATCCAGTGACATGAACAAGTAGTGGAAATAAAATGTCGTCTTCCACATGTATTATAACCAGTTGAAGGTAGCCATACAGGCCATGCCTTGCATAACCCCGAACACACTTCACAGGTTTAGACCCTTGATGAAATTCAATGCAGACCATCATTTTATCTATATCATAGCGTGCGCTGATGAGAATAAACAATAGCTATAGTCATACTAAAATTTAACAGAGGATGACTTGGAGGAGATTACCAAGGAATGGTCGACGGACCTCCTTGTTCCAGCAGACCCCGCAGAAATGTTCGATGTTGACAGCCCTGAAACTGCGTTGGATACAACCGGACCTAGCAAGATAAAGAAGACCGAAGAGGTCGATGATTTAGACAACGCATCCGTGAAGACCATGTACATATCAACAAAGAAAGGAGGTGATGGCACAAAAGCTGAACAAATGAAAGGCGAGGTTACATCGTGAAGAGACGAGGAGGATCCCTCGAAGAAAAGGAAGGTTTCCCCTCCGAAACCTTCTTCAAGAAAGAAAATGAAAGCAACCAGAACCAAATTCGAGACCACCCTCACATCAGATGACTTCGAATTCATCATCGCAACACTGAATGATGCTTCGCTGGAGATAGAAGAGAAGCAAGAAGCTAAGCAGGAGGAGGTGTTTAGTCGCATTAAGGATGAGCTCCAAGGAGTGCAGCAGGCACTACAGTCCAACCACGTAGTATCCATTGCACCCCTGATAGTTGGAACATCAAATCTAAGTGATGAGGCCGCCCAATTACATCGCATTGCTGACACAGTTGAAGATCGCCTTCAACGAGCCCATGAAGAGACAGCACAAACCACCCAGGCTTTAGCACAAGTACAGAAAGAACTTGAGGACCAAAGAAGTGCTACAGAAAAGGAAAATCTTGCTATACAAGAGAAATGGGATGAAGTAAAAGTAGATCTAGAACAAAGCAAGGAATAGTTGTTCATCAAGAAACTTGAAGTTAAGGAAAGGGTCAACAGAGAACTTCGCTCTGTGACAGTCGTCGAAGTACAAACTAAGGAACAAGTTCCACAGCAGGTGGCACAACTCAAACAGGTAATCTACAAACTCCAGTAGTGCATTGCATATCTAGAGCTCCACGTTGTACCCAAAACCCCTCAGGAGATAAGAGACCAACGAGAAGCAACTTCTCGCAGTGCAGTTGACAGATTAAAATCTCTTGCTTTGGAGTGAAAGCAGCTTAGTAACCGCAATGCCCAGACCTACGAAAATATCATTGAAAACCCGGAATTACAAACACTAGAGTCGCAGCTCCAAGAAGTGAAGAAAAATGCAGATACACTACAAGCGCAGGTAAAGGCCCTATCAGTTGTAGAAAGGATGAAGAGATCTCAAGAACAATGCACAGCTCAGCATCAGATCCATATGATTTAAAGAAAAGTGATGGAAGTCACTCAACGAATTCAACCTATGCAAGACAAGGCATGTTTTTTGTTTACATAGGTCGAGAGCCAAGGAGCAGAACTAGAACAGGTCATCCTCACAGTAGAACAACATCTAGAAGGGCTAGTGAACGACATAGTGACCCGGGATTTCACCGAACAAGAGGCCACAACAAAGAAGCAATTCGAAGCAGCTAGAGCCAAGCTCGAGGCGTTTGAGGCAGAACTGCTAAAACCTGAGTGACTCAGAACAAGTCACATGTGAGTGTTGGGGGCATGTTGGCCCTTGACCAAGTTTTGGGAGTTTCTTGGTCATGTTGACCTATTTTGGGACTTCGACAGCTTGTCGAAGGAGGAGCACAAGTCAAAGCAGAGATCACGGGATATTGGCCCCTTTTTGGGTTTTTGGGAATATGTAACGGGAATGGGATGTCGACCCATGGGTTTACCCATGTTTAGGCCTATTTTGTAATATATAAATAGATGCCTAGGCTAGATAGAAGTAGTAGTGCATCTATGTGATAGAGGTCGGTGTGCTAAGTGAAAAAGGAATGGCTAAGTACTAGATCTATGTGATCAAAGGATTGTAAGTGCTTTGTGCATACTGTGTGAGACTTGTAGAGCTGAGTGAAAATCCCTGTGAAGATTGTAGAAGGCTTTGTGCTATAACACAAGGAAGAAGGATCTAGCGAGCTGCACATATCTTATGTCCTGTGCAAAGTAAGGGGTTTGAGGCTCTGTGCTTGTAATTGATCGACTGAAGACAATAAAGAAGAAGAGTTGGTGGACGTAGCCCCAGGGTGGGGGTGAACCACATGAACCCTGTGTGATGTGCTTTGTGAAATGCTCTGATATTTTATATAGATCTATTCATGCTTGGTGCTTATTATATGTTGGAGTGTTAGATCTGATCTAGATATTCATGCTTAGTGCTTGATATGCTCATTCTGATCCATTTGTATATGCTAAGTGCTTGAATACCCTAGATTAGTGTGAATACTGCGAAGTTTTGTCTTATAAGTGAAGTGGTTATTGACTGTATATTGAGGAATTAACGGTGCTGAGTGATTTATTAAGTAGTCTTGCAACCACCCCTACCTCTACCTCGGATGATACTTCATATGCTTCGCAGGTGTTGCCAAAAGGGTCGGTAGTTAGGGCTTTGTTGGTGCATTGTTGTATCATTGAACCCTGGGTCTTCCCCTGTGCCAACAACAGTGAATGTACTTAGTCAGTTTATGAGTCAAACGAGACAGATTCAAATGATAGTAGCAAATCATGTATTGAGATATCTATGAGGCACAGTTGGATATGGCCTGAGATATGCCTTCGGTGTAGACATGAGATTGCAGGGATATGCCGATGCAGATTGGGCAGGGAGCGTAATGGATTGGAAGAGTGCACCTGGTTGTTGTTTTACCTTGGGGTCTGCCATGGTTTCCTGGTCTAGTAGGAAATAGAGCTTTGTGGATTTGAGTACTGAAAAAACAGAGTACATAACATTATGTGTGGCAGTATGCGAAACAGTGTGGCTTCACAAGCTCCTTGCATATTTATTTGGTCATGAGATGGATTCCACTATTATTCATTGTGATAACCAGAGTTGTGTAAAGCTGTCAGAGAATCATGTGTTTCACGATAAATCAAAACACATTGAGATCAAATACCATTATATCAGAGATATGGTGCAGAGGAAATCAATACACGTGCAATATCTTTATACACATGAGCATATTGCATATGTCTTCACCAAACTGCTTGCCAGGACAAAGTTCGAGCACTTCCATGAGAGACTTGGCCTGGTGGATAATGCCTCCCTAGCTGAGAGGGATTGTTGATGATTGCAACGTCGTGTGACATTCTCCAGGATACGTTCTCCTCTAGATTGAGTTGATTCGACCTGTGAGAGAGCCCATG
The DNA here is from genome assembly GCA_009831015.1 of Picea engelmannii. Classification (NCBI taxonomy): domain Eukaryota; kingdom Viridiplantae; phylum Streptophyta; class Pinopsida; order Pinales; family Pinaceae; genus Picea; species Picea engelmannii. Next base: position 23,262 of record ML819281.1, read on the forward strand.
TGTTGGGTGTTCCCATGTGATGGGTGTATCGTTCTCCTTTGGACTGAGTTGGGTTGATGTGTGGTCTCCTGCTTTGTACTCCTTTGGACTAAGTTGAGTCAACATGAGATGGTCTCTTGCCTTGTACTCCTATGGACTCAGTTGAGTCGGCTTGAGATGGTATTCCAAATGATTCTCCTATGGACTCAGTTGAGATATAGATCTGTTGAGTATGGCGTCCCTGTGGCTGAGCACAGGTGGACGTGTCCCTAGTGGTTGAGCATTAGTGGACGTGTGGATCCCTTGCTATATTGTTTGAGTGTAAGATTTACTTGTAACCCTAATTGTGATGTAAAGAGTACAAGTCGGCCCCACCATATGTGAAAGATAATTAATGTTTATTGTAATGATTAATTATATTATTGAGTTATTGAGGTCGGCCCTATTGTGCCAAGAGACACACCTATTGTTGTGTCTAGTCTTGTATAAATAGAGGTGATTCCCCATTGAGGAAACACACACTTGTCACTTTTCATTCAGAAATTTCAAACCTACTTGTACGACTGAAGTGCACACCTCTCTTGGGTCCTAGTTTCAAGGTTGTAGAGAACCCTCTTGTGTGCATCTAGGGTTTATGGTTAGGGGATATTCTCTTGAGAATATAGCAAAGTATTGTTGGGTTTTTCCCTTGTTTGAGAAGGGTTTTCCCATGATATTTCTTGTGCATGGTTATTCTTCTTGTGATCTTGGTTATTGCAACACTTGTGTATGGTGTTGCTGCATTTGTTTATGCTTCAAATACATTCTAAATGAAATAAACCTCATGCTTGAGCCTAACACATAGTGAAAATTCAACATAAGCAATATACCTAAGAGGAAACCTTGCTCTAACTGCTGCCATGACTTCCAACTCCGCTGCCTCACTCACCTTTCTCCTCAGCATCCAGTAGTGTTTCAAACTCATAGAATTTTTCCTTCTCACAAACAAAGTGTCAAACCCTTGTTTCCCTTGCAGGGGGTGTTATCACTGAAATTTCATCCGCAACATTGCATGCAAATGGTTACAGAAATACAACAATGTCAACAACTATTAGTTTACATGCAACACCAAAATGCATTTTCAAAAGGCAAAAACTATACAATTGGGCAAAAATTGACATGCACAAACTCACTAAAGGAAGCGCGGGCCAAAGAAGCCCGTAGAGCGCACAATGTGCCATATGCGCGACTGTGTATGAGAAAAGATGTGCACTACTATGAACGATGCATTTATGGTTCTTGTCGCCCCCCCAACCACTTATGGACCAACTCCCAACTTTATTTGACCTTCAAATCTGAGCAAAATCCGAATGGGGGGCTGGGTAAGGACCAAAGGGTGCCCTAAAGGGCCCCTTTTTTACACTAAGAACCAGTTGAATTTTGCCTTGAAGAAATTCTATAAATGGAGGCCATGGGTGCACTAAGAAACCACGATCTTCATAGTATTGTTATGTTGCTTCAATTCTCCCTTGAGAATCCTCTTTTCTCCTAGGAGTATTCAAGCATGATTGCAATAGGCCATTTCACTCATCTCTTGAGGGAATATGCATTGATTTTTTTCATCATTTGCCATTTTTCTTCCATTGTGAGAAGAGCTCTCCATTAGGGAACTCAAGAGCCCTCCCAAGGAGGAAGAGGGGACTGATAATGTAATATCCCCCAGTAGATCCCCAGTAGTAATTATGAATTGTAAACATATTTCATAGGCTGGTGAGCTGAGTTATAATAAGCTAAGAGGCTTATGTGGTGATTAGGCCAGAGAGCCTAGGATGCTAAGGCCAGGAGCCTGTTTTGTATATGTAATTATGAAAAATCATTAACAAAAATATACACATCATTGCGTGTAGACCGACCATGAAAAAAGAGTGATGGGGGACTAAGCTTCCACAAGGCTGGGCAAGGCAAGGGGCTAAGTGTTTGGGTCTAGGGGCTAAGATAGGGGGCTTACCTCTAAAGGAACAATATTTTAATATTAATTCTTGAAGGCTAAGGTGGACATGTTGAGTGTTGTCCTAAGTTCCTGGAAAGAGAACATATGCTAAGTGGAGTGCATGCAGCTCCAGGGAGACAAGTGTCGACCTGGGCTCATGTAGATAAAACCCAAGAGTCAAACCATGGAAGGGGTTCACTCCCCATTATGGCATCCTCCGCCTGAACTTGTTGGCCTAGAACGCCAACCTCTGGTTACCTACGCATGGTACACACCGTTGAGAATATCGCTCATGGGAAGAGGGTTCGTTTATCATTCTCGATTCATTGCCTGCCCTCTGCGTCTACCCTCTGCATAACCTCGCACATCTGAGAAACCTGTTGGGGGAGGGAAAAGATGACTTGTGTCCCCTGTGAACCCATCCTATCCTCTCTTGCAGAACCAAGTCCGTACTTGAACCATTTTTGGGTTGCTCCCATCTGTTTCCTGAGCCATGTTGTGTCTTAGCGTCTAGTCATTGCCATTTTGGGTGTCCATAACCGATTCTTGTTGTTGTCGTTACTCAGATGTTAGATGAATGATGTTGCAGTGTTGCTTAGGAGCTGAATTGAAGAATCAGGTTGTTAGGCCTATGAGAAACTCTCCTAGGTGAGAGAGTTTGTTGGGAAGTGAGTTCTCCTAGAAAGGAGTCCCGTAGCAGCTACAGTACTCTGATACTTCTGGTCCAGCCTGTTGTTGAAGCCCAAGGTAAAGGAAGTGTACTAGCTGATGGAATTGTATTAGTGAAGGTGTATCCTCCTAGGGTGGAGAAGGCATGTGGGGAATGAGGGTCTGTTGGTTGTGGGTGTAAGTGGCTCCTAGGATAAAATATCCTTCCAGTTGCTTTGTGCAACTTCCTTATTGTCCTTGCCAAGCCTATAATTCCCTTTCCTGGTGGAGTTTAGTCCCAGCTCGAGGGTGACCTACTACTAAGAGTGATGAGCAGCACAGTTGAAGGCTGGGAGGTCCGTGGAAGGTCTGCATGTAGTTGGTGTATTTACTCCAGCTAAAAGATAAGTATCATTGGTGTGCTTAATTATGTATTTTATGCATGTTTGTGCTACTGATGTTTGAATATTATCATGTATTCCATTGCATGAGGATTTATTGTTAATATTGTTTGAATCTGAACGGGTGGCAATAATTCTGTGTTTATTGTGTTATGTGTTTTATTTCGATTAAAATGCATATATATCATATAAGTTTATATTCTGCATGGTAGCATTACCCGGTCTGTGGATGGTCGAGGATGTTACAATATGGTATTAGAGCCATGGTTACAACATTGAGCCTATATGGGCCATGTTAGTGGCTAACAAGACAAATATTTTAGAGTGAATTGTTGTCGAAAGGGACAAAATTCGAGGTTTGGAGTGTCTCTGGGTGTAAGGAGTGCGTCGACAGAGTCTTTGACTCAAAAAGATTGGGATAAATAGATTGAGTTTTCTCGTAAAGGGACGCAAAGATATGTTGCAAGGAGTGAATAGATTCAAAAGTCGACTAAGTGTCGAAGCAACCCTCTAAGGAGAAAGGAGTTCGAGAAACGAAGCCCAGGAGGAGTAGAGGTATTGTAAAACCGCAACTTACGTGCTATTTTGCCAGAGAGAGAGAGAGAGATCACAACACTAGTGGTGTTGGGACCGTAGGATATGTTCGGAAGGAAGTTAAATCCTTTATGAAAGTCAGATCTGGAGAAGGTGTAGAAGGGTTATCTTGGAATCCCTTCGGACTTCGCGACTTCAGTGAAGTTGGTGCAAACTAAGAGAAAGGCTGAAGCCTGAAACTCCGAAGTCCAGAGGAGAGATCTACACCGTAGATTTGGGGAGAAGTCTTACCGTTAAATCAAACCAAGAGCGGAGGATAAAGAGGTTCATAATTCTTACGCTTGCTTGGAAGGAAGCAAGCGTAAGAATTTTCGAAGTTTGAAACTCCGAAGTGACGTGGCATGGTGATGTCACTTGGTTTGATGTGGACACATGGGTTGTGCGCCCTGTGTCAGTGGGTTTTGAACCTGTAGAAGTTTGAAATGTCATTTGGAACATGACGCATTTCACTCATCTGAATGGGCCACGTATTAGCCGCTAGTATTCTGCCTTGTGGCACCCTGTATGAGTAAGGTTAGTGGGGCCCAAGGTTACGTAACGTAGTTAAAGGTTAGAGGACCCACATTGGAGTTGATCATGATAAATCAAGATCAACGGCAAGAAGGCATTACGGGGACCCAAGTTGCATGGAAGATAATTCTCCAAGGTGGTCCCGCAATCCAAACCGTGGTTTCATCGAGGGGTTACATGCCAGCATCAAAATAATTGTGGGATGAAAGGCGGGTTACTCCAAAACCACCGTTGCATGCCCCCGCAATTAGGAAAACGTTAAGTGATGTAATGTAATGACATCACAAAAGGTGATTGGGAAGGTCTCAGAAAGAGGATTCTAGATGTAATGGTTACATTAAAACATAAAAAGTGCTAGACATGTCTTCGGATGGAAGAAAGAAGGAAGAAGGTCAAAGAAAATTCTTTATTCTACATCTGTGATTTTCCAGAAGTCATTGGATTAGATGTTGGGTTAGATAAGCATCATGGAAACCCCAAATGGAATTCTTGTTTGGGGAAGATAATCCAGGTGACAATCTTTGCACATCAAATGTGAATGCAAAGTGGAGAAATCCATATGCAATACATGATAATGCATGAACCATAAGTTCGTATGGAGATGCAAATAATGGGAGTAAGGAAGGAAGGTTTTATGGAGTATGAAAGAGTTTGGAGATAAGATGTGACATCTCCAAAGATCAGTCCTACAAATTGGAGGTAGCCCCTCCATTATTGCTATCAGGATGTGCAGTGGAAGCATGGCTTCAAGGTCATCAAATATGGCATGACAGAAGTTGAATATGCATGAGTTGAATCAGAGGAATCCAAATAATAATGGAATGCTGGAAATTAATATCAGCATAATATATGATGGCAAGTATGCAAAGTAGATGAGCAAAAAAACTTGGATGGAGTCAAGTCCATGAACATCCTAAGATAATGGAAGAAGAAATCATGAGATAGATATCCAGCTAATAGGAATGCATGTCAACACTCCAGGGAGGAAAGCTAGAATAGTAGAGGATTGTGGATGCACTCCAAGGGTGTGAAGGTATTTCCACAAGAGTATGGAGACAACAGAGTTGTTGAATGCTCTGGAGGAAGACCTGTGCAAGGAGTGCACCAGGCCAACACTCAGGCAAAGTGTTGAAAGACAATCAGTTGAAGGCCAGTCAAAGTGCAAGGAGTGCGCACAGAGAGAACTTGTTTCAATTTCAAAAGCTCAGGAGGTTGAGTGCAGAACGTGTCAGGCGGGCATCAAAAGTCTTTTGGAAGACGCAGAAGGGTTGAGTCCCTTAGAGACTAAGCAAGTTGAAAGCTCAGGAGGATTAGTGCAAGTTTGCACGCAGAGCGCAAGTATGCGTAGGGATGAGGTCAAGTTTCATTGACAAAATCTCAGGAAGGAAGGCGGAAGTCGAGACCCAAAGTCACAGGGCTCGCAGGAGGACAATCGAAGGCCGAGACCTTCGAAACATTAGAAATCTTCCAAGTCTGGGAAGAACACCAAAGCTTAGGAGGAGGAGTGATAACTGTCGTCAGATCAGCTGTAGAGGAAGAGATCTAGACCATAGAATCTCACGTCCAAACACTCAGAAGAGTGCACGGGAGAAGATCAGATCTTGACCGTAGGATTTGAGCACGTGGACCGATAGTCGTTGGATCCAGGTAAGGTGAACACACCTTAACCTTTTGGAGTTGCACAGGAGAGTGGACTTTGCGAAGTCCTGAAGTTTCGAAATCATCGGAATTGTCCATCGTCAGCATTGATAGGTGGTAGCAGATCTAGGAGTTCGAGGATTCAGACCTCGAAAGATCAACAAGGAGTAGAGGTAAATACCTGAGGAGATGGGAGCCACAACAATCCTAGTCGTTCGTCGAGAAGGGACACGTGGCGAGAGATCAACATTTCGCTGACTCGCAACTCAGGAAGTTAGAGGTAGAAGTCGTGAGAACTCGCGAAGTCCAAGATCACGAAAGGATAACATTCGTTGATCGAAGGAGGGATTTGGACCGTAGATTTGGTCATGAAGAACTCACAAGTTCGGGAATTAGGAGAAGGGAGGAAGCCATTGTCGAACTTCACGAAACACAAAGTTTCGATTCGCGAAGGAGATTAGGACCGTTGGATCGCGGGGATTGTGGACCGTTGATTTGGCGAGCAAAACTCGCTAGTTTGGGTTTCGGAAGGACGAGCAAGAAAACTTCGCGAGACGTGAAGTCGCAAAACGTGAAGTCGTGAAGCGCTCAGAAGCTTGGCCCCAGGTCATAGCCAGAGGTCACATCAGTGGGAGCCAAAGGAAAGGAGCTAGCACGCACTAGGCTCTAGTTCGAGAGTTCGGGAGTCGGAGAGTCAGGCTTGGCTCACACGCGATTGCCCAACATGCGAAGTCATGAAGTGCCTTTTGTTTAGGTGCATGATCACAACCAATGGTCACGGGGAGAAAGCTTGTGCCTAGTGCTTGTTCGCGCGGGCGAAGTTTCACAAAAGGCCCTGTGGATTTAGTTCATGGAGGTTCCAACATGGACCCGAAAGAGCTAATCCAGCTCAGTTTTGTGAAGATCCGAGACCGGGGGGTCAATAGACCCCTGCTAAGGAAGACAATAGGAAGTGTGTGGAGAATGTGTCAACACATTGGCCAGAATTACGACTCATGGATGGTGAGATACATGACTGAGATAAAGAGGATTATGTAATTCAATGCAAGGTGCACTGAATAAGTATGCATTGAGAATTGCACTCATGCATAGTAAGTGATAGAATTGTATACTAAATGCAATGGTTGAATATGTTTTGTAAGTACATGCATATATATATATATTATTGCATGGAAATAATTATTACTAACAACTCAAATGTTGTGAACTCATGAAGCTGAGGACATTTCAGGAGCTGCTAGACATTGCAATAGGAAAGTTGCAAGTCAAGTAGTCACATGAGCATTGACTACAGGAAATGTTTTGGTTCAGAAAAATGAAGTAATGAACTTACAGATATTACTGTGAACATGCGTATGCATAAAATGATGAGTCATTCTATTTCATTAAAATGTTGGGTGATTGTGATTGAATTGCTAGGTGCAGGAAATTCAAAGATCACTGCATAAGATTTTGTACATATTGCAATTGAATTATGATGTACAACAAATACTGACAATTGTTGGCAGTATGAAAGATGAAGCCCTATGGGAAAATGGTATGCATTTTGGTGCTTGTGGAAAACCACAAGGAAAGTTGCAATCATAATATGGAAACAACCAAGATGAATTATGAAATGGAATTTCATGTTTTGGGGAAAAAGTTGAATTCCTTTTTGAACTAAGTTGGATTTCCTAAATGAATTCTTTTATGTTTTCTCATGATAACTGCATGTGGGTGATGCAGATGAGATGGTGTTGATAAAAGTTAGAATGTTAACTACAAAGAGTAGCTCGGAAAGATGTTGATTGGAGACCTCTGAGGGAAGTTGGAACTCCTTGAGCCACAGTGCTCGGAGACTTCCGGTCTGGCCTATTTTTGAAGCCTAAGGAAAGGGAGGTGTAGCAACCGATGGACTGTGTGACAGTGAAGGTGTACACTCTTGGGGTGGGACAAGCATGTTGGGAATGAGAGACCGTTGGTTGGAGTGTTGTTAAGGTTTGGTACCTTGGCCTAGACCATGTTGATATGGAAGTCTTCTCAATCAAAAGATAAGTATCAATTCTTTATTCATTGTATGCTATGCATCTCGTAATTCGTATACAAGTTATAATGTTATTAGAATTGCCTGTATATAGTGCATGTATGTGCTAATGTGGCTTCCGAATGAATAGGTGTACGAGCAGAGTGTTTACGTCTATGGAGTCATAACACGACTGAGAGATTATCAATGGATGGAACATCGTGGATCTACAACCATTCAGTGCTTTCAATGAGGTTTAATTGAAGCATGTAACAAGGAACAATAAGCTAAATGCTTTCCTGAAGCAACTCTATAGAATAGAGCAATTGAGTTTCAGTTGTAGTATGGATACCAGAATTAGTACTTGAAAGTAAAGCACCAGGTGGATAATGGGATTCCAATAGCTAGAGCTTGGAGCTTTTGAAGAATTTTTGAATTATATATGTATAAACAAGTTTCACTGAGGATAGTGAAAAAATAAGGGGAGGGGATTGTAATATCCCCCGGTAGATCTTGTTAGCACTAGAAGTCACCTCCAAATTGCATTGGAGGTAAGCCCAGTACCCATCCGAGTTTTATGTTACAGGTTGGTTTTAAAGAGGTCAAATGGGCGCAAACTCAAGATGATATCATTTTAACCCAAAAAACTGGACTAGTATGCACCTGTAGGTGAGGTCTTGATTAACTTCAGTCAGTAAGTTGGAGTAAGGGTGAATATGAGGAAGATTTAGTGAGAAAGGTGTAGAGGTCCGCTATAAACATCAGATTTTCCAACAATCTAAGGAGGAAAAACTTAAACACAAGATCCTCTTGGATTCAAATTTCAAGGAAGATGAAAATAATAATAACAGTACTATAATCAAACATTTATCATAATATTGTTACAACAATCCATGTGAATCAATCAAACATGAACTCTCTCAGTATCAGAGGCAAATAAGATGGAGAAGAAGTTGACTTTCAATAAACAAGATATCTCAAAAACAAATACATAACCAGAGAACCAGTGTTCTTCATCAAAAGTTTACAATACGGGAGCACTACTCAACCATCGACCTTTACAAAGTATCAAAACTGACTATATATACTCAAAACTACTGCAACTACCAAGAGCATGATCGGACCCCTGCATTCAAAGTTTTTATTTGGTGCCTTCTCTATCAGACTATGCAGGCCTTCTCATGTCAGACGCGAGCTCATCTCAGTTATGTGCTTTGCAGGAAAATCCATCCAGAAGGAAGCTTCAAATTGACAATTTGCACTCACGACCGCTCTCAGCATGCTTTCCATTTATGTGGTGAGACGAGTTGTCAACTACCGCTCTCACTCTCATTAACGATCTGCATCGGGATTGAAACGAGGCTTAATGCCAAGGGGGCAACCACACACTGCTCTCAGATAGGACTCCATATAAACGTGTGATTGCGGGGCCGCTCAAAGGTGGTTTGGGTTCACACCTCTTTTGAGCCCGCAATCCACCACCTTTTGCCACATATTACTTTTTCCAAACCACGGTTTCAATTACGGGATCGCTCAAGAAAATTATCGCTCGAACACGTCGCGTCCCCGCAATGGACTGTGGCCGTCGATCTTGTGATCTTGGGTGAGGATTTACGATTAGTGGCTCAAATCTACCCTCTTTAGATCAATGGATCAGATCTTCCCTTTTCTAATCGACGACTGAGATCTGCTTCGCGATTCAGGCTTCATACTTTTAAAACTTAAAACTTTATTTGCCCCAAGCAAATCCTCCGGAGTTAAGGATTTGACGATGCGTGGCTCCTAGAATCGGACGACCGAGATCCTCTTCGAGACTTCG
>ML819281.1:36294-49208 GCA_009831015.1 Picea engelmannii
ATCTGTTGACAAAAGTTGAATTTGACAGGCACATGTTTTTCCAGGAAATTCCATCATGTTGTTGCCCATCTAACAAGTTTTTCATGGTTGTGTACAAAAGATGAATTTGACAGGCACATGTTTTTCCAGGAAATTCCATCATGGTGTTGCCCATCTAACTAGTTTTTCCTGGTTGGGTACAGCTGTTATTGCCCACCTAACAAGGTTTTGCTGGTTGGTACCGCTGTTGACAAAGATTGACATGAACGGGTTAGTGGTCGCTCTCTACTAGGCCTTCAAGAGGAAGCGTGTTGGAAGAAGACAGCAAGGGGCCCAGAGGCAGGCGCAGGGGTTAAGGGCTTAACTTGTATACATTATCTCTGCACATTATCGACAGTGTTTCCTTGCAACAATCCTCACAGGGTTTTTCTGCTCTTCCCTAACTTGTAATTAATCTTGGCCTGGGCAATTGGTCCGACCATCCTTCATTCCGTTTCCATTTCTATTTTCCCATCAGCGATGGCTGCATCGTCCTCCACCGCTGTTAATCCCGACGAGAATTACTACTCTGATGTGTTTATAAATTATCGGGGTCCCGATGTGAAGAAAACCTTCGCCAACTATCTCTACCGTCGCCTTCTTTCACATGGATCGAGTGTGTTTCTGGACCAGCAAGAATTTCAACAGGGAGAGAATCTAACTTGTCAAATAGAAGGGGCTATCAGATCAGCCTTCGTCCATGTGGCCATTTTTTCTGCTGGAAATGCTCATTCAAAATGGTGTCTAAATGAACTTCTCCTCATGTTGGACTCAAAGGCTTACATTATTCCAGTGTTTTACAATGTGAAGCCAGTTGATCTTCGGTGGACGCGGGGCAAAGATGGAGTGTATGCTCAAGCCCTAGAGAAACTCGAAAAGAAGAGGACGTATGCTCTTTCTCTAGTTGCAGAAGAGATCAGCGGTTTCGAGCTGGAGGCGTGTAATGGGTAAGAACTCAGCTCAGCCACCTTTTAGTATGGTACTCACTTACTCACTTTATGTTGGATACATATACCTAATTCGTTTCTCATTAGTTTTTTATATGTTTGAATAACCAGCGACGAGAGAGAGCTGCTAGATAAGGTGGTTGAACGTGTGACTAAAAAGGTGAAAAAACCAGATTTAGACGTGGCCAAATATCCAAGTATGGATGAGAAGGTAAAAGATTTTGAAAATACAGTTTTATTGCAGCAAGAGCAGAGTGGAAAACCTCAGATCTTTGGGATAGTCAGGTTAGAGGCTTAGGAAAGACAACTTTGGCAAAATAATTTTTCAATAAGAAGAATTCATATTATTTTGGATCGTGCTTTTTACCTCATGTGAGAGAAAATGCAGCGAAAAGTTCCTTAAATTCGTTGCAGAGAAAACTTCTTAAGGGCTTGACTGGATTGGATAAACAAATAGATAGTGTTGATGAAGGTATATGTATACTCTGAAAGCATCTCTCATGTTCTTCTCTCATCTTAGTAATTTGCTTAGTAATTTTAGATGATGTAGATCATGTGAATGTTGATGCACTTTTACAAGAGGTGCCCGGGGTTGAACAGTTAAAGTCCTTGGACGAGTGGTATGCAAGTGGATATGTGAAGCTGAAGATGAGATAGAAAGACTTCCTGTATCTTTAGAGGGGTTGCGGGTATCTGGATGTGTGACACTGAATATCATAAGGGGGTTGGCGCAATTGACAAAGCTTCCAAGTCTACATGTTACTCTCTGAGTTACAAGGATGCTCTGAGTTACAAGAGGTGCCCGGGGTTGAAGACAAGTTTTATGCAACTGGATGTGCGAAGTTGAAGAGCATACATGGGTTGGCACAGTTGACAGAGAAAAGAGTACTATCTGTTAAATGGTGCGATGAGATAGAAGACATGGAAGATGTTGAACGACGATTATGAAAAGCAGAGGAGACGGCTGCTGTTTTGTTTTGCAATGGAAACAAAATATAATTAAAAGAAAATAGACTTCCATTTTTCATGCGATTTCCATTATTCTAATTTTAGAACGGTAATAAGTCGTAATAAGTCGAGTCATAATGCTCCATATGATTTTTTTTTTTTTTTTTTTTCAATGGATGTTTCAAAGCACATATAAAGCTATTTACAAGCACATATAAAGCTATTTACACGGGATCTAGTCTAAATGTTCTACTAAATTTTCTATTTTAGGTGATATTTTTTATTCTAAGATTATTTTCGGTGATATTTTTTGCGACATTTGTTCAAAATTTGGCCACAAATTGTTAGATACTCAGATTTATCCGAGTGCCTCAGGATCAGCATGTTAATCCATTTTCCATTTCTTTATTAAAAATGAACTTTAACCCATAAAAAAACATGTTAATCAATTTTCCATTTCTTTATTAAAAAGGAACTTTAAACAACAAAAAAAAATGATAAAAATGATGTTTTGTGACTCAGGAATTGTTAATCAATTTTCCATTTCTTTATTAAAAAGGAACTTTAAACAATAAAAAAAATGATGTTTTGTGACTCAGGAATTGTTAATCCATTTTCCATTTCTTTTATTCAAAAATGAACTTTTCTTTATTCAAAAGTAAACTTTAAACAACAAAAAAAATATAATTAACTTTAAACAACAAAAAGGTTTTAAAAAATGAACTTTAAACAACAAAAAAAATAGATATTCATGTTAATCCATTTTCCATTTTTTTATTAAAAATAAACTTTAAACAACAACAAAAAAATGTTTTGTGCAGATTTATGTAACTATATTTCGGTGAAACTAAATTTCGGTGAGAAAAACCATTTTATAGAACAGTAGTTATAGAAAGGTAGACAATGCCATTTACAAAGTTGATACCCAAACGGTGAAGCTGGAGTTATAGAAAGGTAGACAATGCCATTTACAAAGTTTATACCCAAACGGTGAAGCTGGGAGTAATAGAAAGGTAGACAACGCCATTTACAAAGTTTATACCCAAACGGTGAACGGTGAAGCTGGATTTCGGTGAGAAAAACCATTTTATAAAGCTATTTATACTTTTAAGAGCTACTTATATATGAAGCTGGATTTTGGTGAGAAAAAACCATTTTATACAACGCCATTTACAAAGTTTATACCCAAAAGTTTTTAAAGCTATTTAAACTTTTAAAAGCTCCTTATATAGTTATATTAAAAAAAACTTTTTAAGTTATTTATATAGATTATGGCTCTTGAGTTTAATTTTTTTAAAGTTGAATGAATAGTTGAGTTTAATCTTTTTAACGTTGAATGAATAGAGAAAGTAAATTTCTCAATTTTCATATTATTTAACTTGTAAATTTAACTATATGATAATTTCAATTTGAGTTTAATCTTTTTAAATGTTGAATTCATAAATAGAGTAAACTTATTTGAGTTTAATCTTTTTAAATATTGAATTCATAAATAGAGTAAACTTATTTGAGTTTAATCTTTTTAAATATTGAATTCATAAATAGAGTAAACTTCTCATTTTTCAAGCTATTTAACTTCTATACTTAAGTACATAATTTGTGTTTTTAATTCTTGTATTTTAACTACATAATTTGTATTTTCAATTTGTGAAGAGGTCTCTAGCAATTGGTGTCATGTTCAATATTGGGCCTTATATAATAATATCAATTTGTATTTTCAGTTTTTGTATTTTTAATTTGTGGAGAGGTCTCTAATAATTGGTGTTATGATTAATATTGGGTTTTAGTACTTTTTAGGCTAAGTATATCCCTAACCTCCTCTTTCTCATTTAGACAACATTGATGTAGTTATGAGTCTCCTCCCACAAATCACAAATCAATATCCAATTCCTCTTTCTCAAATAAGTAACCAACAAGTATGGAGCCCCCTCTCATGGCATTCTTCCTCTTTTCTAACCCCCTCAAAGGTAACAATTCATTCCTAAGAAAGTCTTTTGGATTTCCCTTCCCACTTTTCAAGGTTATTTACCATATATAAATATACTTGGGGTGAAATTGGGGTTATGGGTAAAAATACTGAAGTCATAAAATGAACAATTGACTAATAAAACCTAACCCCTTTGGGCCTTAACCTCTAATTTAGATTAGGAACCATTTTTCGAGTATTATAGATCTATATTTCCCTTCCCAAGCTCATAATACACTAGTTCTAGCCTAGCTATTCACATTGAGCAAGAGTCCTTTCCCTTGGGTATGATTTCCACCACATGTTTAGTACACATCAATGATGCTCTCAACATATGACGTAGGCCAATGTGGATCCCAAGAAATATAATTTTGAAACAAAGGTTAGTTCCTCAAAAGAACAACATATTACTTTATTGAACCATCTAGACATACATGGATCATAACCAAAATCAACATATTACATCTTTCAGTGCTTAATGACAAACATGTTAGTAATGCATGGATTCTAATCATAAATAATGAATTGGAATAACAATTCATAGGTGAATACTAAGACATCATTTTTCATTCAACAAACTAAGAAATATATCTCTCTAGCATTCACAAAATGAGATCCACTATAAATGGTGAGCAAAATAGGATGCATAAATGCATAAACATGGAGTGTTACAATGCTCCCCCCACCCCCGCCCTTAGAAAAGGCTATGTCCTTGGGGTTTATCATTTGTAAACACATTAAAGAGCATTTGTGTCCAATAATTTGCCACATTGGTATTAAGTGCTAAAAAGAAAATTATCAACCTCTAATCACCTAGTGATTAATTGTAATGGTAGAAAAAATCCCCATACTACTAGATATGCATGAACAACTCACATCCCAATAATGATTGTCCATTTCATTAAATTTGGATTAATTAAGAATCTACATAAAAATACTATTAATTTTAATTTTGAAAATATGTATATCGGTGTTTCTAAAGTGCAAAACCAGATTTCGAAAATGCGAGTATTGGATTTTGAAAGTGCGAATTTATGAAAATGTGAATTTCAAATAACTTTGATTCCAAAAGAGGATATTTCAATACCGAAAGTGAAAATTTTGAAATTCGAAAGTATGAATATCAATAATTTCAATTCCAAAAATGTTAATATCAAATTGTTACAATGTATTTGGATTTCAATATTTTGAATTGATACAAATTATTTTGGAAACGATATGAAGGAAGAAATATAACAGAGATATACCAAGGAAATAAACAGAGATATGGCAAGGAACACAATAATATAGTAAAACTCAGATTCTATTAATGAATGTCTGAAATACAAAGACTGTAAAATGCAAAGCACACAAGCTAACTAGAATGGCGGTAGCTTATCTCTGAAGAGAGATGTGTCGGCTACACTCATTCGCAAGAAGTTGATTATAATGAGGCTCTAAAGGTCCTTTTTAACAGAAAACATAAATGAGAAAACCCTGAACATCCAAAACCCTAACCCCACGAGATAAAACACCAAAAGGTTTGTGGGCCCTAATGTGGGTAGTTGATATGTCAACTTCTCGAGGGCATAACTTTTGCATATGATCTATGTTTGGGGCGCTCGATACCTAGTCAGAAAGGTCTAGCCGATTAGTAAACATTACATTCAACCTAGCCTCTGCCTTTTATGAAAAGTTAGGCACTGTTGAGCCAAAAAAATGTCGTTTAGAGCCTCAAAACAACCCCAAAAGTTTGGGACTCAAAAAACTATAGAAAAACTGCCAAGATGGAAAACTATAATTTGAGTCAGTGGAATAGGTGGGTGGCCACCAATGTTTACGTGGATCATTCCAAACCCCTTAGGAAGCAATGGTCTCCATTGCGTCAAGTTCCTCCATCAAATGGGGAAACTTTTGTTGGATCTAACTCCTGGTGAGCTACTTGCCYTGATGAAGAAATTGTTGTGCTTTGACGACCTGATAGAGTTGGATGGTCTGCTAGCTGGTGTACTTTGTCTTGATGTCCATGATCCGATCAACTATCGCTTGTTCAATGCAGTCAGGATTGAGTTATGGAGGGGCCAACTGCTCGACCGCGTCCGAAGTGTCCAAGAGAGGTGAAAAATATGGTCAAAGCAGTTCCACATTAAATACTGGGTGCAAGCCAAGGAAAGGAGGAATAATTAATTCAAAAGAATTCTCACCCACAACCTTGGTGATGGTGTAAGGCCTGTATCAAAGTGGGTGTAGCTTCCGATGGGGTTCCGTGAGGTGCTCTTTCTACAATGCAACCACACCTTATCTCCCATGTGAAACTTGTGTGGTACCCGATGCTGATCATGGCATTGCTTGTACTTGGCATTAGCTTTCTGCAAAATATATTGAACTTATTGTTGGATGTGATGGATTCTCTCAATAAATTTGGTTGCTGATCAACCTTGGTCTGAGCATGGGAGGACTCGTCCTATGTAGTTGCAATGGATAGAGCTACGTCAATGGGGGGCAATGGTTGGAACCCCAAGCACACTTGAAAAAGGTTGTGTCCAATAGAGTTGTGGAGGGCTATGTTGTAGCTATGTTAAACATAAGGAAGAATTTCATCCCATGTGCGTGGATGTTTGGAATTGTACATCCGCGGGATATGAACAATCATCCTATTGAATACCTTTGTTTTTCCATTAGTTTGTGGGTGAAAGATAGTCAATTTGGTCAGCTTGGTGTCCATCATCGACCATAGGTTGGACCAAAAAGTGCTCAGAAACCTACTGTCGCGATCAGAGATAATAGTTCATGGGAGCCCAAAATGAACCCCAACATGTGTAAAGAAGAGCTTGGCAGTGGCATCGACTGTGATGCTCTTCTTGTAGGGTGCCACAACTGTCATCTTAGAGAATCGATCAACGACCACGAAGAAAAAATCATTTCCATGCTTGGTTGAAGGCTGACCAGACATGTAATCCAAGGAGATGGACTCCCAAGGCCTATCTGGAGAAGACAGAGGGGTGTATAGCCCCTGTTTCGTGATGGAGGGTTTGGTAATGGTGCAGGAAGTGCAGGATCTGATGTACTTGTGAACATATTGTCTAAGATTTGACGAACATAAATGATTTTGCAGTACTGCCACTATTTTATCTACACCAAAATGTCCCACTGCCCGACTGTAATGGGCTTCCCAAATCATCTTTTCACGCTTGCTTGAAGGAACACATAAATGGCTTAGATGGAATATTAATCCATCCCGGAGATGAAAGTATGGAACTATTTTTCCTACGCTCAATGTCTGATAGACAATAACAATAACAAAGTCAGAGTCATTATTGTATAATTGTGGCCACTCGAATGTCTCATGTCCACATGAGTTAAGAACTATTATTAGCACCGCCACCAAGGGTCGACTAAGGCAATTTGCGACATGGTTTGTGTTTCCCTTCTTGTACTTGATGTTCAAGTGGAATTGTTGTAGGTACATGGACCACTTATGATGGCGGTCATTTTGTAACTTTCCTTGTATCTGCATGAAATGCAAAGGCTTGTGATCAGTGTGGATGATCGTTTCCTTCCCCAGAATGTAATGCTTCCACTGTCGACATGCCTACACAATGGAGTACATCTCTTTGTCCTAGGTGGGGTATCTGCGAACAATATTAGATAATGTTTCACTATGACAGGCTATTGGATGCCCATGCTGAGTGAGGAATTCACCGATAGCATAATCTGAAGCATTTGTCTCAATCTCAAATAGTAGTCAGAGGTCTGGAAGAGTGAGGACCGGTGTTTAGTAGAGGTGGAATTTCAAATCCTCAAATGATTTCTATTGAGATGCATACCACACAAACTTGGCCTTCGCTCCACCCTTGGTCACCTATCTTAGGGCCCAAGCAATATGAGAGAACCCCAACACAAACCAAAGGTAAAATTTAGCGAGGCCCAAGAAGCTACAGAGTTCGATCATTGTCTTCGAGGTCGGCCAATTGCAGATGACTTGGATCTTGGCTGGATCCACATTCACACCATGCTCATCCACGATGTATCCCAAATATTGGATTCTCCACATGCCGAAGGAACACATCTCCAAATTGACATATAATTGGTGTTGTCGCAGGGTGCCCAAGACCCGTTGAATATGTTCCAAATGTTTTGTCCAAGTTTTGTTGAAGATGAGGATGTCATCCAGATATACAACACAAAGGAGTTTGTGAATGGTCGTAATATGTCATCCATCATCCGCGTGAATGTGGTCGGGACATTAGTCAACCCTAAAGGCATGAAAAAACACTCAAAGAGACCTTATTTAGACTTGAAGGTTGTCTTCCATACATTAGTTGGCTCAATCAACACCTGGTGGTAGCCTGACTTCATATCAATCTTACTAAAAAACTTGGCTCCCTTGAGCTGATCGAGAAGATCGTTAATTCGGGGAATTGGGTACCAGTTCTTGATTGTGATCTTGCTCAAGGCTTTGTAATAAATACAAAGTCACCATGTCCCATCCTTCTTTTGTACCCGAACAATTGGGCTCTTGCAAGGTGAGGAGTTTGGTTTGATGTGGCCCTTTAGAATTAGTTCTT
The DNA here is from genome assembly GCA_009831015.1 of Picea engelmannii. NCBI lineage: Eukaryota > Viridiplantae > Streptophyta > Pinopsida > Pinales > Pinaceae > Picea > Picea engelmannii. The sequence goes on from ML819281.1 coordinate 44,721, forward strand.
AGATCTGGCGTTTGATTTCTTCGTTCTCCATAACATAACACCTTTACACAAGGACATTAGGCAGCTGAGTGTCAGATGTCAAATCAATTGAGTGTTGTTCTTGACAGTGCACATGCACCTCAGTAGGTGAGGAAAACATGTCTTTGTGCTCTTCTACTATCTTGTCCACTTGTTGCTATTGTGTAGATATAACCCGTGCAATGGTTTTGGTGGTTGTAGTGACCTTTCATTCACCTTGCTACCAGACCATGAAGAGGACAAATATCTCAATCCGAGAGACCACCTTTCTCGTAATACCCCTAATATGAACCCCAATTGTGAATGAAAATGTAAATGTACATATAGGATGGCGAGTCTTTGGCACCAAGTTTTGGTTCAGTTTTGCACGCATCTGAGTAGTGCGCAAGGATTGTTTTCCAAAGAAAGAGCACACACATTCCACAACGTTGCACGCACCTTAGTAAGTGCGCGTGGATTGTGCATCAAGGGAAGGGTGCACACACACACACACACACACACACACACACACACACATATATATATAGAGAGTATGTGTGGTTATTACGTTGGTGAGCCAGGATGCAAAAAGGTTAGTGTGCCTATACTTGTAAAATGTAATCACACTCAAATTATTAAGAAAATCACATCACTATGCGTAAACTAATCAAACGAAAAGAGATGGAGGGATAAACTTCATCAAAAAGGGAAAAAGGGGGATAAAAGTTTATGAGAAGGGCTAATTCAAGGGGGCTTAAGTCCAAGGGAATATTTTTATTAATATTTCCGAAAAGTATAATTTATAGATATTTATTTATCCTAAGTTCCCGAAGGATGGGAACGAGTCATTAAGTGACTAAAGCTAATTCTGAAGGTGACACGTGTCCATTTATGACCATGCAAATACATGGTTGAACCTTATAAGTGTATTTTGGCGGGATTCACTCATTTTTCTTCAAGGGTAGGACCATCTCAACTGGGGATGACCATTACCTTATCTGTAGAGAAAAACTTGGAAAGGGGTTTCCATCTAGTAACCAGAGTTTTTGTTTTCGAAAAGGTGGGTTGTCAGGCCCGTGAGCATTCTCTCCAGGTCAGATATTTTCTAGGAATTGTTCCTTGGTGCATTGAGAATTAGTTATAGGGATCTTAGACTTCCTGTCGGGCCTATTGTTGAAGCCATGGAAGGGAAGTGGGGCATTCAAAGGACTATTGAGCAAAGAAGGGGCACATTTCCTGGGGTGGGACATGCATGTGGGGAATGAGAGACTGTAGGTTAGTTGCATTAGTTGGGAACCTTGGACTGAGCAATTTTGTTGATTATTAGACCTTATCTTGGCATTAGGAATCCTTTTTCCCTGGTGGATTTTAAGCTCCAACTCGGGGGTGACATGTTGCTAAACGTTTATGAGAAACAAAGTCTATGGCTGGGAGGAACGTTTGAGTTCTAGGCGCAGTTGGTGACTCTTTATAAAAGATAAGTGTCCTTTATGTGCTTGTCTAAATTACTATGTTCTTAATTATCTATGTCTGATATGGGTTTATTTCTTGTATGACGTTGCATATAATTAATTGATGTTATTATGTATAATGTTGTTTGTACATGTAAGTGTGATGTTGTTATTCAATATTTGTTTTCACACATGAAGAGTATGACAGTTATTAAGTATTCATGTTAGTTAATTTTGTAATAATGGTCATGAGTTTCCGAGGCGAGGCTAGAATTTTCGAGCGCGCAAAGAAATAATCCGTGTGTGCAAGAGGTTGGCTTTGATTTGCGCTCAAGGAAGCATATCCACATGTACAAGGAGAACAAAATCTGTGTGGGACACCATAATGGTTTCGTGCACAGTAGTAATCATGTGTTTAGAGTGGTTACACATGTAGTAATACTTGTGTGCTATGAATGATTGTGTCGTAATTGTATTGTGTGCTAATTCCACTATTATAACTAGTTTCTGAAGAGGAAAGTTTGTGTGGTGTGATCCATCTTGGGATTGTGTGCATTACCTCACGTGTTTTTGTGGAGATTAACATTATAATGTAGAATCTGCGCACTAGATTTTTTGGAGTGACATTGCTTAACAATAAGCTGGGGATGTTACAAAGTGGTATCATATCATTTTGTTAGTGTTGGTAATGAGGAACGTTATAGATTGGTATCAAAGAATTTTGTTAGTGTTGGTAATGGGGGACGTTAAAGATTGGTATCAGAGCTCTAGTTTCAACACTGAGCCTGCATGGGCTGAGTATCTAATTAAGGTAAAAATTTGCACTGCTAAGTGGATGAATTTGGAATTATAGTGCGACCATGGTGCACATAAAATAAGAATGTGCAAGTGTGTGCACTAAATTTTGGCATTGCGGGGTGCGACGTTGGAAATGCGTAAAAAAAAATGGTGCATGGGTGTGCGCACTAAAACAAGTGGTGCATGTGTAATACTGATACACAATGTATATTTTAAATATTGACATCGCCCATTGGTACTGTTGGCATGTTTACAGGTAGAGTGTGCTTGTCATTGATGGAAAGATCAGAGTGTGCAACAATGGAAAAACAGGAACAACGTAAGCTCAGGAGGATTAGCGCAGAGTCGCACACAGTGCGTAGGTGTGCACCAGGGACGAGGTTAACTCATTGCCAAAGCTCAAGAGAGATAGCGTACTCATGATCTTAGATGGATCAAAGGTCGAAGCCTTTGAAACTTAGAAATTATTCCAAGTTAGGAGGATGTGTAAGCTCGGGAGGAGAAAGGTCAAAGAAAGGAAGTTCTCTAACCTTCCAACTCGCGATATGCGAAATCTCAATAAGATCTGGGTCGTTGGATCTGGAGTAATTACGAAGGACCAACAACCGTTATATATGATGAAGATGCAAGGAGGATAAGACCAAGAGTCATCCAACTCTCCAAAACTGTGAAGGAATCCTGGCCGTCCATCGAGGACAGTCGTGGATCATTGGATCCACATGACACATGGCAAAAGATCATCATTTCGCTGATTGGAAAGTCAAATGAGTGAAGTGCTCGTTTGATTGGCAAATGGTCATATCTCATTTGGTCACATTGTCGAGAGAAGGAGAGCAGAGCTAGAGATTCCAAGATCCATCTCGGAGTTTCGGTGATCGCGACTTGGAGTATCGAGATCCTTCATCACAGGAATCTTGATATGCAAGATCACGGTGAGATCTGGACCGTCAGATCATTGGAGATCTTGAGCGTTGATTAGGCTCGATAAAGTTCATAAGTTCATGAAATATGAAGTGCCTTTTGGTGCAGCCTGTGGTCATCGTCGATGGTCACATGAGGGGAAGAAGCTAGCGGTGCTAAGCTCCATCTCAAAGTCTCAACAATCACGATTTGGAGTATAGAGACCCTTCATCACAGGAATCACGATATGCGAGATTGCGATGAGATCTGGACCATCGGATCATTGGAGATCTTGACCGTTGATCAGGCTTGATAAAGTTCATAAGTTCGCAAAATACAAAGCACCTTTTGGTGCAGTCTGTGGTCACCACCGGTGGTCACGTGAGGAGAAGAAGCTAGCGGTGCTAAGCTCCATCTCGGAGTCTCGACGATCGCGAATTGGAGTTTCGAGACCCTTCATCACAGGGATGCCGAGATGCAAAATCACAAAATTCAAATTCTGTTTAGCACTCAGTCACAGCTAGTGGGCATAGGAGATAAACACAAAATTCTGCAGATTTAATCCAACGGTACTGGTTAATTGGAAAATTGATCGAAGGGTTACTGTTTCACCTCACAGGTAATCGATCAGTTACGATTCAGTTAGCAGAACTGAATCATGATTCTTGGATGGTTGGCGATTCAGTTGCTGATGCGTTTTCTTGGAGATTCAAGGTGTAACTGAATAGGTGGTATAGGATAAAATGGAGATGCAATGACTGTGGAAGGTTGGTTGTTCTGAATGAAAAATTAGTTGAATTGTAAGAAAGGGAAAATTATAGTATGTGCAGTGTGAGACTAAGAGTATGCGCAGTGTGAGATAAAACTCAGAGATGAGTAACAGATGAGGCATAGACAGAAGCGAGATGCAGTTTTTTCTTTTTGAGGCTTAAGCAAGTGAAGCAGAGCAAAAGTGGAGTGGCAGTGAACAACCCGATGAGCATAACCGTGGCACGGTGAAGAGCATGTAGAGGAACTGTGCATGGAGGACGAATAAGGTGCACAGATAGTATAAATAAACAGAACATAGAAGAAATAGCATGTTGTGGATAGGAGCTGAAATACACAGAAGAGGCGTAATTCATAGAATCAAAATAAGATGCAGAGCATAAAGCACAGCAGAAGCAAAGAACATAGATGCATAACTGAGACAGTAAAATAAGGCTGAGGTGCACTTGTAGAGAAAAGCAGAAGATCAGAAAGCGCAAGAAGATGCAGGCAGAGAGACACTGATACAGGAGAGCAGAGCAGCATAGCAGAACAATGATAAGCCTGGTAAGCCAATGACAACTATTGAATCACT
>ML819281.1:61377-72458 GCA_009831015.1 Picea engelmannii
TGAGTTATGCGTGCAGTTGGTGACTTCTATAAAAGATAAGTGTTCTTTATGTGTTGTCTTGTTTACTGTGTTCTTATTTATCTATGTTTGACATGGGTTAATTCATGTATGTTGTCACATATAAGTAGTTGTTGTTATTCTGTTTAATGTTACTTGCACATGTAAGTGTGGTGTTGTCATTCAATATTATAGTTGTGCATAAGTATGCCAATTATTGTTAGTCTTGCATGTTAAATTAACCTTGTGAATTTGGTCATGAGTTTCCTATGTGCACAAGAGGTTGAAATTTTTGTGTGTGCACAGGGAATTAGACCTCGCACACAGGGAAAACAGAAGTGGCATGTGATTCTAGTGTGGTTGTGCGCATAGTTGTGTTGTGTGATCAATATGATGGTACACACAGTTGTTTGAGTTACTTTCGCTACGTAAATTTGTGTTTAAAATAAGAAAGTTAGTGTGGTGCGACTTGGTTTGAGGTTGAGCGCATTACTTCAAGTAATACTGCACAGACTAGTGTTTAGTATAGAATCTACGCAGTGGATTTTTGAAGTAACATTGCTCAGTAGTATGTTGGGGATGTTACATTGTGGTATCAGAGCTACATAAGTTAATATTGTGTGACGTGGCCCAACTTGGGGTCGATGGGGATGATATAATAAAGTTCCTTATGCTGGGCACCTTGGCTACTAGAAGACGATTATATCGGTCAAAAAGTAATTCTATTGGCCAGGCATGAAAAAAGAGGTTGCTAATTTTATTGCTAGATGTCTTGAATGTCAAAAGGTCAAGGATGAGCACAGACACCCAACTGGTTTGCTACGGCCTTTGCCCATTCTTGAGTGGAAGTGGGAAGTTGTAACCATTGATTTCATTACTAAGTTGTCGAAAACAACCAAGCAACATGATTCTATTATGGTAGTGGTGGAAAAGCTTACTAAAGATGCCTATTTTATTCCAATGAAGCCAACCAACATTACTGATATATACATGAGAGAAATTTCTAGGCTGCATGGTGTACCTAATACATTTGTGTATGACAAAGATCCCAAGTTCACATTGAATTTTTGGAAATGACTATTCAAAGGATTTGGGACAAATCTGAACTTTAGCACAACATATCACCCTAAGTCAGATGGACAAATAGAGAGAGTAAATTAGGTGATTGAAGATATGCTCAAGATGTATGTGATGGATAAACCATCAAAATGGGAAGACTACCTACATTTGGCAGAGTTTTCTTACAAAAATGGGTATCGAGCATCTTTAAAAATGATCCCATTTGAGGCACTTTATGGTAGAAAATGCAATAGATCAGTGAGTTGGGACAACCTAGCAACCGCGCAGTGGTTGGGCTAGATTTGATAAAGGAAATGGAAGAGAAAATGGTAAAAATAATGTAGAATTTAAAGGCTTCTTGAGACAAGTAGAAAAACTGCACAGATAAAGGAAGAACCAGTATAGAGTTTAAAGTGGGTGACCATGTGTTCTTGAAAGTAAAAACAAGATGCAGTTCCCTCAAGTTGGGAAATTGTTCTAAACTTGCAACACGCTACTGTGGGCCATTTTAAATCCTAGAGAGGATTGGTCTTGTCGCATATATGCTTGCACTGAATGCATCGTTTCGTATTAATAATGATTTCCATGTATCCTTTCTTAAAAAGTACATACCTGATGATAATCATGTCATTTATTGGAATGTGATTCAGGTGGACCCAGAAGACAATTTTCGAATGTGACCAGTTTGCATATTGGATCGGAATATCAAATAGCTTCGGAATCAAGCCATGGGGATAATAAAGGTCCAATGGACCTAGTACGGTCCTGAGGATGAAACTTGGGAACGTGAGGATGCTATGCGGGCAGAGTACCCACATCTTTTTGAATACGTTTGAAACTTTTGTATGTACATGTGTATATAATGCACTGAGGGTAGTGCATAAAGAAGGGGGAGGGGAATGTAATACCCCTAATCTGAACCCCAAATGTAATGCTTTGTGCATCTTCCTTATTGTCTTTACCAAGCCTAGAATTCCTTTTCCTGGTGGAGTTTAGTCCCAGCTCGAGGGTGACCTACTACTAAGAGTGATGAGCAACGCGGTCTAAGGCTGGGAGGTTCGTGGAAGGTCTGCATGTAGTTGGTGTATTTACTCCAGCTAAAAGATAAGTATCATTGTTGTGCTTAATTATGTATTTTATGCATGTTTGTGCTACTGATGTTTGAATATTATCATGTATTCCATTGCATGAGGATTTATTGTTAATCTTGTTTGAATCTGAACGGGTGGCAGTAATTCTGTGTTTATTGTCTTATGTGTTTTATTTCGATTAAAATGCATATATATCATATAAGTTTATATTCTGCATGGTAGCATTACCTAGTCTGTGGATGGTCGAGGATGTTACAGTATGGTATTAGAGCCATGGTTACAACATTGAGCCTATATGGGCCATGTTAGTGGCTAACAAGACAAATATTTCAAAGTGAATTGTTGTCGAAAGGGACAAAATTTGAGGTTCAGAGTGTCTCTGGGTGTAAGGAGTGTGTCGACAGAGTCTTTGACTCAAAAAGCTCAGGATAAATAGATTGAGTTTTCTCGTAAAGGGATGCAAATATCTGTTGCAAGGAGTGAACAGATTCAAAAGTCGACTAAGTGTTGAAGCAACCCTCTAAGGAGAAAGGGGTTCGAGAAACGAAGCCCAGGAGGAGTAGAGGTATCGTAAAACCGCAACTTACGTGCTATTTGGATAGAGAGAGAGAGATATCACAACACTGGTGGTGTTGGGACCGTAGGATCTGTTCGGAAGGAAGGTAAATCCCTTATGACCGTCAGATCTGGCGAAGGTGTAGAAGGGTTATCTTGGAATCCCTTCGGACTTCGCGACTTCAATGAAGTTGGTGCAAACTAAGAGAAAGGCTGAAGCCTGAAACTCCGAAGTCCAGAGGAGAGATCTACACCGTAGATCTAGGGAGAAGTCTTACCATTAAATCAAACTAAGAGCGGAGGATAAAGAGGTTCATAATTTCAGATTCTGGAAGCTTGGAAGGAAGCAAGCGTAAGAACTTCCGAAGTCCGAAACTCCGAAGTGACGTGGCATGGTGATGTCACTTGGTTTGATGTGGACACATGGGTTGTGCACCCTGTGTCAGTGGGTTTTGAACCTATAGAAGTTTGAAATGTCATTTGGAACATGACGCGTTTCACCCATCTGAATGGGCCACGTATTAGCCACTAGTATTATGCCTTGTGGCACTCTGTATGAGCAGGGTTAGTGGGGCCCAAGGTTACGTAACGTAGTTAAAGGTCAGAGGACCCACATTGGAGTTGATCACGATACATCAAGATCAACGGCCATAAGGCATTGCGGGGACCCAAGTTGCACTGAAGATAATTCTCCAAGGTGGTCCCGCAATCCAAACCATGGTTTCATCGAGGGGTTACATGCCAGTGTCAAAATAATTGTGGGATGAAAGGTGGGTTACTCCAAAACCACCGTTGCATGCCCCCATAATTAGGAAAACGTTAAGTGATGTAACGTAATGACATCACAAAAGGTGATTGGGAAGGTCTCGGAAAGAGGATTCCAGATGTAATGGTTACATTAAAACATAAAAAGTGCTAGACATGTCTTCGGATGGAAGAAAGAAGGAAGAAGGTCAAGGAAAATTCTTTATTCTACATCTGTGATTTTTCAGAAGTCATTGGATCAGATGTTGGGTTAGATAAGCATCATGGAAACCCCAAATGGAATTCTTGTTTGGGGAAGATAGTCCAGGTGACAACCTTTGCACATCAAATGTGAATGCAAAGTGGAGAAAGCCATCTGCAATACATGATAATGCATGAACCATAAGTTCGTATGGAGATGGAAAGAATGGGAATAAGGAAGGAAGGTTTTATGGAGTATGAAAGAGTTTGGAGATAAGATGTGACATCTCCAAAGATCAGTCCTACAAATTGGAGGTAGCCCCTCCATTATTGCTATCAGGATGTGTAGTGGAAGCATGGCTTGAAGGTCATCAAATATGGCATGACAGAAGTTGAATATGCATGAGTTGAATCAGAGGAATCCAAATAATAATGGAATGATGGAAATTAATATCAACATAATATATGATGGCAAGTATGCAAAGTAGATGAGGAAAAAATCCTGGATGGAGTCAAGTCCATGAACATCCTAAGATAATGGAAGAAGAAATCATGAGATAGATATCCAACTAATAGGAATGCATGTCAACACTCCAGGGAGGAAAGATAGAATAGTAGAGGATTGTGGATGCACTCCAAGGGTGTGAAGGTATTTCCACAAGAGTATGGAGACAACAGAGTTGCTAAATTCTCTGGAGGAAGACCTGTGCAAGGAGTGCACCAGGCCAACACTCAGGCGAAGTGTTGAAAGACAACCAATTGAAGGCTAGTCAAAGCGCTAGGAGTGCGCGCAGAGAGAACTTGTTTCAAGTTCAAAAGCTCAAGAGGTTGAGTGCAGAATGTGTCAGGCGGGCATCAAAAGTATTTTGGAAGACGTAGAAGGGTTGAGTCCCTTAGAGACTGAGCAAGTTGAAAGCTTAGGAGGATTAGTGCAAGTTTTCACACAGAGCGCAAGTGTGCGTAGGGTTGAGGTCAAGTTTCATTGAAAAAATCTCAGGAAGGAAGGCGGAAGTCGAGACCCAAAGTCACGGGGCTCGCAGGAGGACAATCGAAGGCCGAGACCTTCAAAACATTAGAAATATTCCAAGTTTGGGAAGAACACCAAAGCTCAGGAGGAGGAGCGATAACTATCGTCAGATCAACTATAGAGGAAGAGATCTAGACTATAGAATCTCATGTCCAAACACTCAGAAGAGTGCACGGGAGAAGATCAGATCTGGACCGTAGGATTTGAGCACATAGACCGACAATCGTTGGATCCAGGTAAGGTGAACACACCTTAACCTTTTGGAGTTGCACAGGAGAGTGGACTTTGCGAAGTCCCGAAGTTCCGAAATCATCGGAACTGTCCATCGTTAGCGTTGACAGGTGGTAGCAGATCTAGGAGTTCGAGGATTCAGACCTCGAAAGATCAACAAGGAGTAGAGTAAAATACCCGAGGAGTTGGGAGCCACAAAAATCCTAGTTGTTCGTCGAGAAGGGACACGTGGCAAGAGATCAACATTTCGCTGACTCGCAACTCAGGAAGCCAGAGGTAGGAGTCGTGAGAAATCGCGAAGTCCGAGCTCACAAAAGGATCATAGCCATTGATTGAAGGAGAGATCTGGACCGTAGATCTGGTCCTGAAGAACTCACAAGTTCGAGAATCAGGAGAAGGGAGGAAGCCATTGTCGAACTTCACGAAACACAAAGTTTCGATTCGCGAAGGAGATTAGGACCGTTGGATCGCGAGGATTGTGGACCGTTTATCTGGCGTGCAAAACTCACTAGTTTGGGTTTCGGAAGGACGAGCAAGAAAACTTCGCGAGACGCGAAGTCGTGAAGTGCTCAGAAGCTTGGCCCCAGGTCATAGCCAGAGGTCACATCAGTGGGAGCCAAAGGAAAGGAGCTAGCACGCGCTAGGCTCTAGTTCGAGAGTTCAGGAGTCAGAGAGTCAGGGTTGGCTCACACGCGATTTCCTGACATGCGAAGTCACGAAGTGCCTTTTGGTTAGGCGCATGGTCACAACCAGTGGTCATGGGGAGAAAGCTTGTGCCTGGTGCTTGTTCGCGCGGGCAGAGTTTCACATAAGGACCTATGGATTTAGTTCATGGAGGTTCCAACAGGGACTCGAAAGAGTTAATCTAGCTCAGTTTTGTGAAGATCCGAGACCGGGGGTCAATAGACCCCTACTAAGAAAGACAATAGGAAGTGTGTGGAGAATGTGTCAACACATTGGCCAGAATTCCAACTCATGGATGGTGAGATACATGACTGAGATAAAGAGGATTATGTAATTCAATGCAAGGTGCACTGAATAAGTATGCATTGAGAATTGCACTCATGCATAGTAAGTGATAGAATTGTATACTAAATGCAATGGTTGAATATGTTTTGTAAATACATGCAAATATATATTATTGCATGGAAATAATTATTACTAACAACTGAAATGTTGTGAACTCATGAAGCTGAGGACATTTCAGGAGTTGCTAGACATTGCAACAGGAAGTTGCAAGTCAAGTAGTCACATGAGCATTGACTACAGGAAATGTTTTGGTTCAGAAAAATGAAGTAATGAACTTACAGATATTACTGTGAACATGCATATGCATAGAATGATGAGTCATTCTATTTCATTAAAATGTTGGGTGATTGTGATTGAAATGCTAGGTGCAGGAAATTCAAAGATCACTGCATAAGATTTTGTACATATTTCAATTGAATTATGATGTACAACAAATACTGACAATTGTTGGCAGTATGCAAGATGAAGCCCTACAGGAAAATGGTATGCATTTTGGTGCTTGTGGAAAACCACAAGGAAGGTTGCAATCATAATATGGTAACAACCAAGATGAATTATGAAATGGAATTTCATGTTTTGGGGAAAAAGTTGAATTCCTTTTTGAATTAAGTTGGAGTTCCTAAATGAATTCTTTTATGTTTTCTCATGATAACTGCATGTGGGTGATGCAGATGAGATGATGTTGATAAAAGTTAGAATGTTGACTACAAAGAGTAGCTCGGAAAGATGCTGATTGTAGACCTCTGAGGGAAGTTGGAACTCCTTGAGCCACGGTGCTCGGAGACTTCCGGTTCGACCTATTTTTGAATCTTAAGGAAAGGGAGGTGTAGCAACCGATGGAATGTGTGACAGTGAAGGTGTACACTCCTGGGGTGGGACAAACATTTGGGGAATGAGAGACCGTTGGTTGGAGTGTTGCTGAGGTTTGGTACCTTGGCCTAGACCATGTTGATATGGAAGTCTTCTCAATCAATTCTTTATTCATTGTATGCTATGCATCTCGTAATTCGTATACAGGTTATAATGTTATTAGAATTGCCTGTATATAGTGCATGTATGTGCTAATGTGGCTTCCGAATGAATAGGTGTACGAGCAAAGTGTTTATGTCTGTGGAGTCATAACACTGCTGAGAGATTATCAATGGATGGAACTTCGTGGATCTACAACCATTCAATGCTTTCAATGAGGTTTAATTGAAGCATGTAACAAGGAACAATAAGTTGAATGCTTTCCTGAAGAAACTCTATAGAATAGAGCAATTGAGTTTCAGCTGCAGTATGGATACCAGAATTGGTACTTGAAAGTAAAGCACCAGGTGGATAATGGGATTCTAATAGCTAGAGCTTGGAGCTTTTGAAGAATTTTTGAATTATATATGTATAAACAAGTTTCACTAAGGACAATGCAAATATAAGGGGAGGGGATTGTAATATCCCCCAGTAGATCTTGTTAGCACTAGAAGTCACCTCCAGATTGTGTTGGAGGTAAGCCCAGTACCCATCCGAGTTTTATGTTACAGGTTGGTTTTAAAGAGGTCAATTGGGCTCAAACTCAAGATGATATCATTTTAACCCCAAAAACTAGACTAGTATGCACCTGTAGGTGAGGTCTTGATTAACTTCAGTCAGTAAGTTGGAGTAAGGGTGAATATGAGGAAGATTTAGTGAGAAAGGTGTAGAGGTCCGCTATAAACATCAGATTTTCCAACAATCTAAAGAGGAAAAACTTAAACACAAGGTCCTCTTGGATTCAAATTTCAAGGAAGATGAAAAAAATAACAACAGTACTATAATCAAACATTTATCATAATACCATTACAACAATCCATGCGAATCAATCAAACATGAACTCTCTCAGTATCAGAGGCAAATAAGATGGAGAAGAAGTTGACTTTCATTAAACAAGATATCTCAAAAACAAATACATAACCAGAGAACCAGTGTTCTTCATCAAAATTTTACAATACGGAAGCACTACTCAACCATCGACCTTAACAAAGTATCAAAACTGACTATATATATTCAAAACTGCTGCAACTACCAAGAGCGTGATCAGACCCCTGCATTCAATGTTTTTAGTTGGTGTCTTCTCTATCAGACTGTGCAGGCCTTCTCATGTCAGAGGCGAGCTCGTCTCAGTTATGTGCTTTGCAGGAAAATCCATCCAGAAGGAAGCTTCAAATTGACAATCTGCACTCACGACCGCTCTCAGCATGCTTTCCATTTATGTGGTGAGACGAGTTGTCAACCACCTCTCTCACTCTCATTAACGACCTGCATCAGGATTGAAACGAGGCTTAATGCCAAGGGGGCGGCCACACACTACTCTCAGATAGGACTCCATATAAACGTGTGATTGCGGGGCCGCTCAAAGGTGGTTTGGGTTCACACCGCTTTTGAGCCCACAATCCACCACCTTTTGCCACATATTACTTTTTCCAAACCACGGTTTCAATTACGGGATAGCTCAAGAAAATTATCGCCCGAACACGTCGCATCCCTGCAATGGACTGTGGCCGTTGATCTTGTGATCTTGGGTGAGGATTTACGATCAGTGGCTCAAATCTACCCTCTTCAGATCAATGGATCAAATCTTCCCTTTTTTGATCGATGACTAAGATCTGCTTCGCGATTCAGGCTTCAGACTTTTAAAACTTCAAACTTTATTTGCCCCAAGCAAATCCTCCGGAGTTAAGGATTTGACGATGCGTGGCTTCCAAAATCGGACGATCGAGATCCTCTTCGAGACTTTGACCACTTTGAGACTTCGGTCGTTATACTTCGCGCAATTTTATACTCCCATAATCCCGTGAGCCACTAATCTAAAATTTGAATGGAATCTCCTCCGTTGAAAACTGAACTTTCTCGCTCGCTTTATTTGAGTCCATATTAGACCGCTCTAAGTGTTGCTTTGTGCTCATGGCTGCGACCTACGGCCCTTGACAACTTAATGTGATAACAGATCTCCAGTTGTAATTATGAATTGTAAACATATTTGATAGGTTGGTGAGCCAGAGAGCCTAGGATGCTAAGGCTAGGAGCATGTTTTGTATATGTAATTATGCAAAATCATTAATAAAAATATACACATCGCTGTGTGTAAACCAACCACGAAAAAATAGTGATGGGGGGCTAAGCTTCCACAAGGATGGGCAAGGGAGGGGGCTAAGTGTTTGGGCCTAGGGGCTAAGCTAGGGGGTTTACCTCTAAAGAAATTATATTTTAATATTAATTCCTGAAGGCTAAGTGGACATGTTCAGTGTTGTCCTAAGTTCCTGGAAAGGGAATGTATGATAAGTGGAGTGTATGCAGCTCCAGGGAGATAGGTGTCGACCCGGGCTCATGCAGTTTAAACCCAAGAGTCAAACCATGGAAGGGGTTCACTCCCCATTCTGGCATCCTTCGCCTGAACTCGTTGGCCTGGGATGTCGACCATTGGTTACCTACGCACGGTACACACCGTTGAGAAGACCGCTCATGGGAAGGGGGTTCGTTTGCCATTCCCGATTCGTCGACTGGCCTCTGCGTCTGCCCTTTGCATAACCTCACACATCTGAGAAACCCATTGGGGGAGAGAAAAGCCGTCCTGTGTGTCCTGTGAACCCAGCCTATCCTCTCTTGCAGAGCTGAGTCCGTACTTGAACCATTTTTGGGTTGCTCCCATCTGTTGTGAGCCATGTTGTGTCTTAGCGTCCGGTCATTTCCATTTTGGGTGTCCATAACCGATTCCTGTTGTTGTCGTCACCTAGATGTTAGCTGAATGTTGTTGCAGTATTTCTTAGGAGCTGAATTGAAGAATCAGGTTGTCAGTTCTGTGAGCAACTCTCCTAGGTAAGAGAATTTGCTGGGAAGTGAGTTCTCCTAGAAGGGAGTCCCGTAGCAGCTATAGTACTCTGAGAATTTTGGTCCAGCCTGTTGCTGAAGCCCAAGGTAAGGGGGGTGTACTAGCCGATGGACTTGTATTAGTGAAGGTGTATCCTCCTAGGGTGGAGAAGGCTTGTGGGGAATGAGGGTCTGTGGGTTGTGGGCGTACGTGACTCTTGGGATAAAATATCATTTTCGTTGCTTTGTGCAACTTCCTTGTTGTCCTTGCCAAGCCTAGAATTCCCTTGCCCGATGGAGTTTAGGCCCAGCTCGGGGGTGACCTACTGCTGAGAGTGATGAGCAGCGCACTCTAAGGCTGGGAGATTCGTGGAAGGTTTGCATGCAGTTGGTGTATTTACTCCAGCTAAAAGATAAGTATCATTGTTGTGCTTAATTATGTATTTTATGCATGTTTGTGCTACTGATTTTTGAATATTATCATGTATTTCCTTGCATGAGGATTTATTGTTAATCTTGTTTGAATTTGAACGGTAGCAATAATTCCGTGTTTATTGTGTTATGTGTTTTATTTTGATTAAAATGCATATATATCATATAAGTTTATATTCCGCATGGTAGCATTACCCGGTCTGTGGATAGTCGGGGATGTTACACATAAGTCCTCATTTTTCTCGGGGATGTTACACATAAGTCCTCATTTCTCTCTACAGTGTTTTGCCAACTAATATAGTTATCCATTGGTGGCAAATCTTGGTCATTGGTTGATTGTTTATGGTTCTAAAAGTTTCTTATGCATTCTAGTTTTTATTTCCTTAGTTGTTTTAGTTTGTTTACTTGTTTATTTCACGTGTTTGACTTATTTAATCCACTCACTAACCTCTATCTTGTCTAGCAGACCTAAGTAGGCATGCAAGTGCCATTGTTTTGCTCAACCCAAGTGGCGGAATCGGCACAACAACGGGCTCTCTCACAGATCTACACCCAACCTCACCTCCGATACCATTTGTTGGAATCAAGCAACGTGCAAACAATGGTTAATCAACATAGAAAACGAAGAAGATAAACAATCACACACAACACAACAAAGAATAAAGGAAAACACATCTCACAACAACCAAGAACAAAATGTGGGGCGATGATGTGCGGCAATTATATTCTTTATTACTCTATGAAGAAACGAATACAAATCTCAAGAAATTCCTCACATCTTCTTCATTTAAACATGAAATTCTCAAAGGTTTCTAGACATACGAAAAACTAAATACTTGAAAAACCTCTACCTAAATAAATGTAACTGCAAAGTGTGTTGTCACAACCCAAAA
>ML819281.1:78376-92865 GCA_009831015.1 Picea engelmannii
TCAATACCGAAAGTGAAAATTTTGAAATTCGAAAGTATGAATATCAATAATTTCAATTCCAAAAATGTTAATATCAAATTGTTACAATGTATTTGGATTTCAATATTTTGAATTGATACAAATTATTTTGGAAACGATATGAAAGAAGAAATATAACAGAGATATAACAAGGAAATAAACAGAGATATGGCAAGGAACACAATAATATAGTAAAACTCAGATTCTATTAATGAATGTCTGAAATACAAAGAGTGTAAAATGCAAAGCACACAAGCTAGCTAGAATGGTGGTAGCTTATCTCTGAAGAGAGATGTGTTGGCTACACTCATTTGCAAGAAGCTGGTTATAATGAGGCTCTAAAGGTCCTTTTTAACAGAAAACATAAATGAGAAAACCCTGAACATCCAAAACCCTAACCCCACGAGATAAAACACCAAAAGGTTTGTGGGCCCTAATGTGGGTAGTTGATATGTCAACTTCTCGAGGGCGTAACTTTTGCATATGATCTATGTTTGGGGCGCTTGATACCTAGTCCGAAAGGTCTATCCGATTAGTAAACATTACATTTAACCTAGCCTCTGTCTTTTATGAAAAGTTAGGCATTGTTGAGCCAAAAAAATGTCGTTTAGAGCCTCAAAACAACCCTGAAAGTTTGGGACTCAAAAAACTATAGAAAAACTACAAAGATGGAAAACTATAATTTGAGTCAGTGGAATAGGTGGGTGGCCACCAATGTTTACGTGGATTATTCTGAACCCCTTAGGAAGCAATGGTCTCCATTGCATCAAGTTCCTCCATCAAATGGGGAAACTTTTGTTGGATCTAACTCCTGGTGAGCTACTTGCCCTGATGAAGAAATTGTTGTGCTTTGATGACCTGATAGAGTTGGATGGTCTGCTAGCTGGTGTACTTTGTCTTGATGTCCATGATCCGATCAACTATCGCTTGTTCAATGCAGTCAGGATTGAGTTATGGAGGGGCCAACTGCTCGACTGCATCCGAAGTGTCCAAGAGAGGTGAAAGATATGGTCGAAGCAGTTCCACATTAAATACTGGGTGCAAGCCAAGGAAAGGAGGAATAATTAATTCAAAAGAATTCTCACCCACAACCTTGGTGATGGTGTAAGGCCCGTATCAGAGTGGGTGTAGCTTCCGATGGGGTCCTATGAGGTGCTCTTTCTACAATGCAACCACACCTTATCTCCCATGCGAAACTTGTGTGGTACCCGGTGCTGATCATGGCATTGCTTGTACTTGGCATTAGCTTTATGCAAAATATATTGAACTTATTGTTGGATGTGATGGATTCTCTCAACAAATTTGGTTGCTAATCAACCTCGGTCTGAGCATGGGAGGACTCTTCCTATGTAGCTGCAATGGATAGAGCTACGTCAATGGGGGGAAATGGTTGGAACCCCAAGCACACTTGAAAAAGGTTGTGTCCAATAGAGTTGTGGAGGGCTCTGTTGTAGCTATGTTAAACATAAGGAAGAATTTCATCCCATGTGCGTGGATGTTTGGAATTGTACATCCGCGAGATATGAACAATCATCCTATTGACTACCTCTGTTTTTCCATCAGTCTATGGGTGAAAGACAGTCAATTTGGTCAGCTTGGTGTCCATCATCGACCATAGGTTGGACCAAAAAAGTGCTCAGAAACCTATTGTTGCGATCAGAGATAATAGTTCATGGGAGCCCAAAATGAACCCCAACATGTGTAAAGAAGAGCTTGGCAGTGGCATTGACTGTGATGCTCTTCTTGTAGGGTTCCAAAACTGTCATCTTAGAGAATTGATCAACGACCACGAAGAAAAAATCATTTCCATGCTTGGTTGAAGGCTGACCAGACATGTAATCCGGTGAGATGGACTCCCAAGGCCTATCTGGAAAAGACAGAGGGGTGTATAGCCCCTGTTTCGTGATGGCAAGTTTGGTAATGGTGCAGGAAGTGCAGGATCTGATGTACTTGTGAACATATTGTCGAAGCTTCGACGAACAAAAATGATTTTGCAGTACTGCCACTATTTTATCTACACCAAAATGTCCCACTGCCCGACTGTAATGAGCTTCCCAAAACATCTTTTCACCCTCGCTTGAAGAAACACATAGATGGCTTAGATGGAATATTAATCCATCCTACAGATGAAAGTATGGAACTATTTTTCCTACGCTCAATGTATGATAGACAATAACAAAGTTAGAGTCATTATTGTATAATTGTGGCCACTCGAATGTCTCATGTCCACATGAGTTAAGAACTATTATTAGCACCGCCACCAAGGGTCAACTGAGGCAATTTGCGACATGGTTTGTGTTTCCCTTCTTGTACTTGATGTTCAAGTGGAATTGTTGTAGGTACATGGACCACTTATGATGGAGGTCGTTTTGTAACTTTCCTTGTGTCTTCATGAAATGCAGAGGCTTGTGATCAGCGTGGATGATCGTTTCCTTCCCCAGAATGTAATGCTTCCACTGTTGACATGCCTACACAATGGAGTACATCTCTTTGTCCTAGGTGGGGTATTTGCGAACAATATTAGATAATGTTGCACTATGACAAGCTATTGGATGCCCATGCTGAGTGAGGAATTCACCGATAGCATAATCTGAAGCATCTGTCTCAATCTCAAATGGTTGTCGGAGGTCTGGCAGAGTGAGGACCGGTGTTGAGTAGAGGTGGAATTTCAAATCCTCAAATGATTTCTATTAAGATGCATACCACACAAACTTGGCCTTCGCTCCACCCTTGGTCACCTATCTTAGGGCCCAAGCAATATGAGAGAACCCCAACACAAACCAATGGTAAAATTTAGCGAGGCCCAAGAAGCTACAGAGTTCGATCATTGTCTTCGAGGTCGGCCAATTGTAGATGACTTGGATCTTGGTTGGATCCACATTCACACCATGCTCATCCACGATGTATCCCAAATATTGGATTCTCTACATGCTGAAGGAACACATCTCCAAATTGACATATAATTGGTGTTGTCACAGGGTGCCCAAGACCCACTGAATATGTTCCAAATGTTTCGTCCAAGTTTTGTTGAAGATGAGGATGTCATCCAGATATACAACACAAAGGAGTTTGTGAATGGTCGTAATATGTCATCCATCATCTGAGTGAATGTGGTCGGGACATTAGTCAAGCCCAAAGGCATGAAAAAACACTCAAAGAGACCTTATTTAGACTTGAAGGTTGTCTTCCATACATTAGTTGGCTCAATCGACACCTGGTGGTAGCCTGACTTCATATCAATCTTACTAAAAAACTTGGCTCCCTTGAGCTGATCGAGAAGATTGTTAATTCGGGGAATTGGGTACCAGTTCTTGATTGCGTTCTTGCTCAAGGCTTTGTAATAAATACAAAGTCACCATGTCCCATCCTTCTTTTGTACCTGAACAATTGGGCTCTTGCAAGGTGAGGAGCTTGGTCTGATGTGGCCCTTTAGAATTAGTTCTTAGATCTGGCGTTTGATTTCTTCGTTTTCCATAACATAACGCCTTTACACAGGGCCATTAGGCAGATGAGTGCCAGATGTCAAATCAATTGAGTGTTGTTCTTGATAGTGCACATGCACCTCAGTAGGTGAGGAAAATATGTCTTTGTGCTCTTCTACTATCTTGTCCACTTGTTGCTATTGTGTAGATAAAACCCGTGCAGTGGTTTTGGTGGTTGTAGTGACCTTTCATTCACCTTGAGACCGGACCATGAAGAGGACAAATATCTCAATCCGAGAGACCACCTTTCTCGTAATACCCCTAATATGAACCCTAATTGTGAATGAAAATGTAAATGTACATATAGGATGGCGAGTCTTTGGCACCAAGTTTTAATTCAGTTTTGCATGCACCTGAGTAGTGCGCAAGGTTTGTTTTCCAAAGAAAGAGCACACACATTCCACAACGTTGCACGCACCTTAGTAAGTGCGCATGGACTGTGCATCAAGGGAAGGGTGCGCGCGCGTGCACACACACACACACACACACACATATAGAGAGAGAGAGAGACTGTGTGGTTATTACGCTGGTGAGCCAGGATGCAAAAAGGTTAGTGTGCCTATACTTGTAAAATGTAATCACACTCAAATTATTAAGAAAATCACATCACTATGCGTAAACCAATCAGACGAAAAGAGACGGAGGGATAAACTTCATCGAAAAGGGAAAAGGGGGATTAAAGTTTATAAGAGGGGCTAATTCAAGGGGGCTTAAGTCCACGAGAATATTTTTATTAATATTTCAGAAAAGTATAATTTATAGATATTTATTTATCCTAAGTTCCCGAAGGATGGGAACAAGTCATTAAGTGACTAAAGCTAATTCTAAAGGTGACAAGTGTCCATTTATGACCATGCAAATACATGGTTGAACCTTATAAGTGTATTTTGGGGGGATTCACTCATTTTTCTTCAAGGGTAGGACCATCTCAACTGGGGATGACCATTAGCTTATCTGTAGACAAAAACTTGGAAAGGGGTTTCCATCTAGTAACCAGAGTTTTTGTTTTCAAAAAGGTGGGTTGTCAGGCCCGTGAGCATTCTCTCCAGGTCAGATATTTTCTAGGAATTGTTCCTTGGTGCATTGAGAATTAGTTATAGGGATCTTAGACTTCTTGTCTGGCCTATTGCTGAAGCCATGGAAGGGAAGTGGGGCATTCAAAGGACTGTTGAGCAAAGAAGGGGCACACTTCCTAGGGTGGGACATGCATGTGGGGAATGAGAGATTGTAGGTTAGTTGCATTAGTTGGGAACCTTGGACTGAGAAATTTTGTTGATTATTA
Source organism: Picea engelmannii (assembly GCA_009831015.1). NCBI lineage: Eukaryota > Viridiplantae > Streptophyta > Pinopsida > Pinales > Pinaceae > Picea > Picea engelmannii. The sequence continues at coordinate 83,159 of ML819281.1, forward strand.
GACCTTATCTTGGCATTAGGAATCCTTTTTCCCTGGTGGATTTTAAGTCCCATCTCGGGGGTGACCTGTTGCTAAATGTTTATGAGAAACAAAGTCTATGGCTGGGAGGAACGTTTGAGTTCTAGGCACAGTTGGTGACTCTTTATAAAAGATAAGTGTCCTTTATGTGCTTGTCTAAATTACTGTGTTCTTAATTATCTATGTCTAATATGGGTTTATTTCCTGTATGACATTGCATATAATTAATTGATGTTATTATGTATAATGTTGTTTGTACATGTAAGTGGGATGTTGTTATTCAATATTTGTTTTCACACATGAAGAGTATGACAGTTATTAAGTATTCATGTTAGTTAATTTTGTAATAATGGTCATGAGTTTCCGAGGCGAGGCTAGAATTTCCGAGCGCGCAAAGAAATAATCCGTGTGTGCAAGAGGTTGGATTTGCTTTGCGTGCAAGGAAGCATATCCACACGCACAAGGAGAGCAAAATATGTGTGCGACACCATAATGGTTTCATGCACAGTAGTAATCATGTGTTTAGAGTGGTTACACATGTAGTAATACTTGTGTGCTATGAATGATTGTGTCGTAATTGTATTGTGTGCTAATTCCACTGTTATAACTAGTTTCTGAAGAGGAAAATTTGTGTGGTGTGATCCAGCTTGGGATCGTGTGCGTTACCTCATGTGTTTTTGTGGAGATGAAAATTATAATGTAGAATCTGCGCACTAGATTTTTTAAAGTGACATTGCTTAACAATAAGCTGGGGATATTACAAAGTGGTGTCATATCATTTTTGTTAGTGTTGGTAACGAGGGACGTTATAGATTGGTATCAGAGCATTTTGTTAGTGTTGGTAACAGGGGACGTTAAAGATTGGTATCAGAGCTCCAGTTTCAACACTGAGCCTGCATGGGATGAGTATCTACTTAAGGTAAAAATTTGCATTGGTAAGTGGCTGAATTTGGAATTACAATGCGACCATGATGCACATAAAATAAGAATGTGCAAGTGTGCACAGTAAATTTTGGCATTGCGGGGTGCGACGTTGGAAATGCGCAAAAAAAAATGGTGCATGGGTGTGCGCACTAAAACAAGTGGTGCATGTGTAATACTGATACACAATGTATATGTTAAATATTGACATCGCCTATTGGTACTGTTGGCATGTTTATAGGTAGAGTGTGCTTGTCATTGATGGCAAGATCAGAGTGTACAATGATGGAAAAAAAGGAACAACGTAAGCTCAGGAGGATTAGCACAGAGTCGCACGCAGTGCGTAGGTGTGCACCAAGGACGAGGTTAACTCATTGCCAAAGCTCAAGAGATATAGCGTACTTAGGATCTTAGATGGATCAAAGGTCGAGGCATTTGACACTTAGAAATTATTCCAAGTCAGGAGGATGTGTAAGCTCAGGAGGAGAAAGGTCAAAGGAAGGAATTTCTCTAACCTTCCAACTCGCGATATGCGAAATCACAATAAGATCTGGGCCGTTGGATCTGGAGTAATTACGAAGGAACAACAACCGTTAGATATGGTGAAGCTGCAAGGCGGATAAAACCAAGAGTCATCCAACTCTCCAAAACTGTGAAGGAATCCTGGCCGTCCATCGAGGACAGTCGTGGATCATTGGATCCACATGACACATGGAAAAAGATCATCATTTCGCTGACTGGAAAGTCAAAGGAGTGAAGTCCTCGTTTGATTGGCGAGTGGTCATATCTCATTGGTCACATTGTTGAGAGATGGAGAGCAGAGCTAGAGATTCCAAGATCCATCTTGGAGTTTCGGCGACCGCGACTTGGAGTATCAATATCCTTCATCACAGGAATCACGATATGCGAGATCACGATGAGATCTAGACCGTCGAATCATTGGAGATCTCGATCGTTGATCAGGCTCGATAAAGTTCATAAGTTCACGGAATACAAAGTGCCTTTTGGCGTAGCCTGTGGTCACCGCCAATGGTCACATGAGGGGAAGAAACTAGCGGTGCTAAGCTCCATCTCGGAGTCTCGGAAATCGCGACTTGGAGTATCGAGAACCTTCATCACAGGAATCACGATATGCGAGATCACGATGAGATCTGGACCATCGGATCATTGGAGATCTCGACCATTGATCAGGCTTGATAAAGTTCATAAGTTTGCAAAATACAAAGTGCCTTTTGGCGCAGTCTATGGTCACCACTGGTGGTCACGTGAGGGGAAGAAGCTAGAGGTGCTAAGCTCCATCTCGGAGTCTCGATGATCGTGACTTGGAGTGTCAAGACCCTTCATCACAAGGATGTCGAGATGCAAAATCAAAAAATTCAAATTCTGTTTAGTGCTCAGTCACAGCTAGTGGGCATAGGAGATAAACAAAAAATCCTGCAGATTTAATCCAACGGTACTGGTTAATTGGAAACTTGATCGAAGGGTTACTATTTCACCTCATAGGTAATCGATCAGTTACGATTCAGTTAGCAGAACTGAATCATGATTCTTGGATGGTTGGCGATTCAGTTGCTGATGTGTTTCCTTGGAGATTCAAGGTCTAACTGAATAAGTGGTATAGAATAAAATGGAGACGCAATGACTATGGAAGGTTAGCTGTTCTGAATGAAAAATGAGTTGAATTGTAAGAAAGGGAAAATTGTGAGACTAAGAGTATGCGCAGTGTAGTGTGAGACTAAGAGTATGCGCAGTGTGAGATAAAACTCAGAGATGAGTAACAGATGAGGCATAAACAGAAGCGAGATGCAGTTTTTTCTTTTTGAGGCTTGAGCGAGCGAAGCAGAGCAAAAGTGGAGTGGCAGTGAACAACCCGATGAGCATAACCATGGCACGGTGAAGAGCATGCAGAGGAACTGTGCATGGAGGATGAAAAAGGTGCACAGATAGTATAAATACGCAGAATAGAGAAGAAATAACATGCTGTGGATAGGAGCTGAAAACCACAGAAGAGGAGTAATTCATAGAATCAAAATAAGATGCAGAGCATAAAGCACAACAGAAGCAAATAACATAGATGCATAACTGAGACAGTAAAAGAAGGCTGAGGTGCACTTGTAGATAAAAGCAAAAGATCAGAAAGCGCAAGAAGATGCAGCAGAGAGACACTGATATAGGAGAGTAGAGAAACATAGCAGAACAATGATAAGCCTGGTAAGCCAATGACAACTATTGAATCACTGTAATAAGTTTCAGTAGAAAATATTTATAATCAGGGTGGTTGGGAGGTGCTAGGGAGGATTGTTGTCCTCAGAGGTTCAAGTGGGTGCTTGAACATAGGGAGTTGTAGCTTCCATCTGGTTGCAGCCAGAAAAGACAGGGTGGCAGGGTGGTGCAAGGGAGAACTGTTGTTCTTTGTTATACAGGTTGGTGCCTGTGTGACTCGAAGTTGGTGCTTCCATCCAGTTGGTGCTGGAACACTTAGGGAGTTGTTGCTTTCTTCTAGTGGGTGCTAGAGAAACCAGGGAGAAAAGGTTGATGAAGGAGTCCCAGTAAGAGAGGTGAGCAATATTGAGTCTGCTACAGAGGACATAGTTGAAGATGAAGATGAACAAGTCCAAGAATCAGAAGGAGAAGACTATGGTTTAGATACAAATATTCCACAGGCCTCAAATAAGAGAGTCCATCATGTCAGGGGTAGTTTGTGTTGTTTTAATATCTGATACCTCCTAAAAAATTCAGCAACATCTCAGGGGGAGCATGTTTTCTTTGACATTGATGTCAAAGGGGGAGAAAAGGAGTGGTCTGGATCAGATGCTACAGTTGGAGGTCCAAACAGATTAGAGCAATCATTGAGGGTTGCCGTCAATGCCAAAGGGGGAGATTGTTGGCATGCTTACAAGTAGAGTGTGCTTGTCATTGATGGCAATATCAGAGTGTGCAGCGATGGAAAAATAGGAACAATGTAAGCTCAGGAGGATTAGCACAAAGTCGCACGCAGTGCGTAGGTGTGCACTAGGGACGAGGTTAACTCATTGTCAAAGCTCAAGAGAGATAGCGTACTCAGGATCTTAGACGGATCAAAGGTCGAGGCCTTTAACACTTAGAAATTATTCCAAGTCAAGAGGATGTGTAAGCTCGGGAGGAGAAAGGTCAAAGGAAGGAAGTTCTCTAACCTTCCAACTCGCAATATGTGAAATCGCGATAAGATCTGGGTCGTCGGATCTGGAGTAATTACGAAGGACCAACAACAATTAGATATGGTGAAGCTACAAGGCAGATAATACCAAGAGTCATCCAACTCTCCAAAACTGTGAAGGAATCCTGGCCATCCATCAAGGATAGTCGTGGATCATTGGATCCACAGGACACATGGCGAAACATCATCGTTTCGCTGACTAGAAAGTCAAAGGAGTGAAGTGCTCATTTGATTGGCGAGTGGTCATATCTCATTAGTCATATTGTCGAGAGCTCGAGAGCAGAGCTAGAGATGCCAAGCTCCATCTCAGAGTTTTGGCGATCGCGACTTGGAGTATCAAGATCCTTCATCACAGGAATCGTGATATGCGAGATCATGATGAGATATGGACCATCAGATCATTAGAGATCTCAACCATTGATCAGGCTCGATAAAGTTCATAAGTTCACGAAATACAAAGCGCCTTTTGGCGTAGCCTGTGGTCACCGTCGGTGGTCACATGAGAGGAAGAAGCTAGCGGTGCTAAGCTCCATCTCGGAGTCTCAACGATCACGACTTGGAGTATTGAGACCTTTCATCACAAGAATTACGATATGTGAGATCGCGATGAGATCTGAACTGTCAGATTATTGGAGATCTCGATCGTTGATCAGGCTTGATAAAGTTCATAATCTTGCGAAATACGAAGCGCCTATTGGCGTAGTCTATGGTCACCACCAGTGGTCACATGAGGGGAAGAAGCTAGAGGTGCTAAGCTCCATCTCGGAGTCTCGGCGATCGCGACTTGGAGTGTTGAGACCCTTGATCACAGGGATGCTGAGATGTGAAATCACAAAATTCAAATTTTGTTTAGCGCTTGGTCACAACTAGTGGGAATATGAGATAAACGCGAAATCCTGAGGATTTAATCCAACGGTACTGGTTAATTGGAAACTTGATCGAAGGGTTACTGTTTCACCTCACAGGTAATCGATCAGTTACGATTCAGTTAACAAAACTGAATCATGACTATTGGACGGTTGGCGATTCAGTTGCTGATGCGTTTTCTTGGAGATTCAAGGTGTAACTGAATAGGTGGTATAGGATAAAATGGAGATGCAATGACTGTGGAAGGTTGGTTGTTCTGAATGAAAAATGAGTTGAACTGTAAGAAAAGGAAAATTCTAGTATGCACAGTGTGAGACCAAGAGTATGCGTAGTGTGATATAAAACTCAGAGATGAGTAACAGATGAGGCATAGACAGAAGCGAGATGCAGTTTTTTCTTTTTGAGGCTTGAGCGAGTGAAGCAGAGCAAAAGTGGAGTGGCAGTGAACAACCCGATGAGCATAACCATGGCACGGTGAAGAGCATGTAGAGGCACTGTGCATGGAGGACGAAGAAGGTGCACAGATAGTATAAATACGTAGAACAAAGAGGAAATATCATGCTGTGGACAGAAGCTGAAATACACAGAAGAGGCATAATTCATAGAATCAAAATAAGATGCAGAGCATAAAGCACAACATAAGAAAATAACATAGATGCATAACTGAGATAGTAAAAGAAGGTTGAGGTGCACTTGTAGAGAAAAGAAGAAGATCAGAAAGCGCAAGAAGATGCAGGCAGAGAGACACTGATACAGGAGAGCAGAGCAACATAATAGAACAATGATAAGCCTAGTAAGCCAATGACAACTATTGAATCACTGTAATAAGTTTCAGTAGAAAATATTTATAATCAGGGTGGTTGGGAGGTGCTAGGGAGGACTATTGTCCTCAGAGGTTCAAGTGGGTGCTTGAACATAGGGAGTTGTAGCTTCCATCTGGTTGCAACCAGAAAAGCGAGGGTGGCAGGGTGGTGTAAGGGAGAACTGTTGTTCTCTGTTATACAGGTTGGTGCCTATGTGACTGGAAGTTGGTGCTTCCATCAAGTTGGTGTTGGAACACTTAGGGAGTTGTTGCTTCCTTCTAGTGGGTGCTAGAAAAACCAGGGAGTTTTTGCCTCCTAGTGGGTGCTAGATAAACCAGGGAGTTGGTGCTTCCTTCTAGTGGGTGCTAGAGAAACCAAGGAGTTGTTGCTTGCTTCTAGTAGGTGCTAGAGAAAAGAGAAAGTTGGTGCTCTCAGCAAGTTGCAGCTTGCAAAACAGAGGTTGCAGCCTCACGATGAGTTGGAGCTCATATGTATGATAATGTACAAAATGTAAAGATTACTTATCATACCAAGAAGAAGAGGTTTTTACTCTTTATGGGTTTCCTCGAGATATATCTGTCACTGTATATTTCATATGTGTGACTGATGTTGAATGTTCTATTGCTTACCTCTTTGCATTATTGTGATTGTCATTGAGTGCTCTGTAAAGAGTTTAAAATAAGCATAATTGTTTAAGCACGGTAACAACTGATTCACCCCCCCCCCTCTCAGTTGTCCAACAGGTACGTGTTGAATACCAGTGTGCGCACAGGCTTCAGAAGGAAGAAAGAAAGAGTAAAAGGGTATTTGGGTGAATTCCAAATGACCATACTTTACTGCGCAAAACTTAGAATTGTGCAAGGGAGAGGTCGATGAGAAATTTTTGAACTTGGGAGTCCAATTATTCACCCAATTTTTTTGAATTGGGACGTTAAAATCATCCAAGAAATCAAAAGAAAGGATTTTGACAAAATTGTGCAGATTTTTCATGAAGTTGTTGCATGAATTCGTCTAACAAATATTATTGTGTGCACATTTTGTAGAATTAACAACGATTAGATTAGGACATAATCAACGCAGAGAGTCAAAATCATGGAATATGCATAGATAACTTACAACCATGATGATGAATTCGGGGGTTTGTATATCAGTATGAATATTGATAGTACAAAATCCAATGAGCATAAAAAAAACAAGGAGGAGTGCATAAACTTGGTAGAAACCATAAAGGCACTGCAAAAATATGTCCAAAGTAATAAAGCTGATAATGAGAGGCTTATGAAAGCCAAGAAGCAACAAGTTGGATTCAATACCAAGTTGATGCAATGCTCAAACATAATAGAGAAGAAAATGGATAAGGAGATAGAATAAAGCAAGTCAAGAAGTTGCAGGTCTCATGATGAGAGAAGAAAAACAAGAAGTGCTGATAGGAATCATCACCATTCACTAAAACATTCATTTAGAAGAGTGTGTAGTATCTCAAGTGCATCTCCTGTAAGAAAGCATAAGAGAAGGACTGGGGTGGATGAGCTACAAGTAGAAATGAATAAGATCAAGCCTCCTACCTTTGATGGTGAGGACAAGAAGGATGAAGATGGAAAGACCCGACTGCTGGGCATGAGGAAGTACTTCCAGCTACATAATTACTCTGTGCAGGCAGAAGAGAGAATTGCCATATATTATCTAAAGGGAAAAACATCAATGTGATGGGATAAGTTCATGCAAGTGTAACGCATTAATGAGAAGAAGGTTACTTGGGGGGAGTTTAAAATATAGTTTCAAAAGAAACACTTCACCACATGATACTATGACAAGAAAATGAAGGAGTTTTTTGAACTCAAGCTTGGGAGTATGACAATAGATGAGTATGACAGAAGATTCTTAGAGTTGCTGAAATATGTTGCATTCATTAAGGATGAGCAAGTTAAAATTCAGAGATACCTAAGTGGGGTGCCATCTTTTATCAGTGACAAGATACAATATGATGACCCCAATACATTGGAGGAAACCATAAGGTGAGCTAAAGGTCTCTATGATAAAAAAAAAGGGAAGACCAACTTTCTAAAAGGTTTGGGAAGACAAGAAGAAAAATAAGATGGAACAAAGGAAGAAGGGAACTAAGCCACCATTTAAAAAAAATACTTCTCAAGGACAGCTAACTCCCAAGGAGCCTAGAATGATAGAGGAAATAGGGCAAAGATCAAGGAAGCCTCCTATTTAATGTTGGGGTTGTGGGGGAGACCACATGTAAAGAGATTTACCTCACATAGGTGAAAAAGTGAGGATTGTTTACAATGTACAACAAGTTGCAAAAGTTGAAGACATGGGCATAAATGTACCAAGGATATACACAACCCTAGATATAAAGCAAGATGAGTTTCAGTTGCAGATGATTGAAGTGGAAGGCAAGATTAATGACCAACCCATTGCTACTTTAATTAATTCAGGATCTAGTCATAGTTATCTAGATCCTAAGATGGTGGAAAGATTCTAATTACCAAGAAGCAAGCTTGAAAAATCTTGGTTGGTGCAGTTAGCTATGGGGAAAAAAAAATAATAAGATGATTAAGGCATGTTCAATGGATATGAATGTGATGAACGCAAAAATTGATTTGAATATCATACCTTTGGGCTCTTATGATTTCCTCATTGGTATGGATTGGTTGGACCAACATCATAATGTTCTCGAATGTTACAATAAGACATTTACTTGCTTGGATGATGAAGGAAACTTAAGAGCAGTTCAAGGCATTCCAAGAGTTGTAACTATCAGAGAAGTTTCATCTTTGCAATTGAAGAAAATCTACAAGAAACAATGTCAAGTATTTGCAATCCACATGGAAGAGGTACCTAAGAATAAAGTGTCAAATGTTGAAGACTGCGCAGTACTAAAAGAATTTGAAGATGTCTTTAAATAAATACTGGGGTTTCCATTGAAAATAGATATTGATTTCTCTATAAATATGATGCTTGGAGCAGCCCCTGTATCTAAGAATCCTTATAGGATGAGTACATTAGAGCTGAAGGAATTGCAGATGCAGCTTGAAGAGATTATGAAGAAGGGGTATATACGCCCAAGTGTGTCACCTTGGGGTGCCCCAATATTGTTTATGAAGAAGAAGGATGGTATGTTGAGGATTTGTATTGACTTCAGGTAGTTGAACAAAGTAACAATAAAGAACAAATATCCTTTACCAATGATACATGACCTCTTTGATCAGCTGAGGGGTGCACAAATATTTTCAAATATCGATCTTAGATATGGATATAACCTTGAGTGATAATTAAAGAAGAATAAATTAGCAAGGGTGATTTCAGAACGAGGTATGGACATTATGAGTTCACGATGGTGCCATTTAAATTGTCAAATGTACTAGTTTTCTTCATGTGTTTAATGTATGGTATTTTCAGAGATTACTTAAATAAGTTTGTCATTGTATTTTTGGATGACATACTTCTTTACTCAAACTCCGAAGAAGAACATGATAAACACTTGAGGATGGTGCTACAAGTATTGAGAGAAAATCAATTATATGCAAAGTTGAGCAAGTGCTCATTCTACTAAAGGCAGTTTCATTACTTGGGTCATATCATTTCAGAAGGAGGAATAACATTGGATCCAAAACAGAAAAGGGTCGTTGAAGAATGACCAACACCAAGAAATGTCTATGAGGTGAGGACATTCATGGGACTTACAGGTTAATACAAAAGATTCATTGAGGAATTCTCGAAGATTGCATATCCAATTACATCCTTGCAAAAGAAAGGTGTGCGATTTGAATGGACTCCAGATTGTGTAAGGAGTTTTCAAAAATTGACGAGTTTGTTGACAAGTGCGCCAATTTTTATAATTGATGATCCTAATGAAGACCTCGTTGTGTGCATGGATGCATGCAAGGAAG
>ML819282.1:21405-39880 GCA_009831015.1 Picea engelmannii
TCATATCCATTTCCCTATTTGATGGGTGGCTAAAATGGCATATTTTCAACACCCGTCTATACCCTTTTTGCTTATCATTTCCTTTTTTGACACTTCCTTTATCCAATTCATCGTGTTTATCATCATTATATAAATCCTTTCCCATATGCCATTATTATGTTACTTTTGCATTATTCTTAAAGGAACTCGCTGTTGGCATGTATTGATGTTGTTATGCAGGAAGAATACAACAACTCCTGCAACACCTTCTTGCTGCAATTCTGAGTGCACCTTCAGCTATAGTTGTTAAAATTTTGGTATGCTCGTTTAACCATAAACAATGTCACATCATTGTCACCCAACCATAGGCATTCAAATATGCCACCTCCGAGCACACTAACCTTTTCTTACATAGAATGATTCCGGCAAGTCCACACTAGAACCAACAGATAAACCCTAACCAGAAACACCACTGCTGCAGCAACAGGCACAATACCAAGAGAATGTACCTCTACTAATAGAAGTGTACCTTTACCAAGAGAAGCACACAAGAGAGACACTAGAAAGACTAAGATTACACCACAACAACTGCTGCACCACCCCCTCTAGACTTGCGCCTCCTTCTACTGCAACTGCAGTTGTTGCAGCTGCTGCTCCTCAAAATTGTGCCCTCCTTCTACTGAGTGAGTGAGTGTTCAAATGAGCTAAGGTGGCACCTTATTTATACTTATTCTTCCAGTGAGCTCTTCCCACAGGGTCAACCTGTCTTTTTTGGCAAATATAATTTACTTTGACTTTTTTTGAAATTTTCTTGAGTCCATTTATGCAAGTAATTTTCTGAAATTTTTAGAGGGATAAAAGTAAATTTTTTCCAACTGTTTATATTGTTTAAATCTAGCATTCAAGTGCTTTTAATTTGTTGTTTTATAACAGCCACAAAAGACCCTAAAGAAACAAGTTTTTTAGCTTGATTTACTTAGTTCCTTTTGCATATTTTTGTAGTTTTTAACTTAGGTTTATTTTAGGTTTTCTACTAATAACCAAAGACACTCTTAAAGTGTTTTTGGCCATCTTTTGCTCTCTTTTGTTTGTTGTTTTGTGCAGTTTATCGAATAAACAAGGGGAGATTCTGCCAAAATTTGGCGGATATGGAACATTTAGGACTTCCAGGAGCACCATATACCTTCTTAAGACTTTTTGTACATTGTAAAAACATTGATCCATCATTATAAGGATCCATATCTCTATTTAAAGAGATCCAAAGTCTCTTCAAGAAACCATCGTAACTGAGCTAATAAAATAAGTGAGCCAAGAGAAGCCTCGCTTTGTGTTTCCCCCAAGGGGGTTGGTGTTGTGGTTTTGAGCATTTTCATTTAGTTCTCTTTTTTTTCTTTACAATTCATAACAATCTCACATAATAAGAATAAGCTAAACAAATCACAATCTTAGATTAGTTTCCCTTTTGCAAAGTAGAACACTAATTGCTAGTTTAACTTTCTTTTATGCAATTTCAAAGTTGTAAAATAAATCGTCTCCTCGGCTCCTCGCAAGAGGCTAGTTAGTGAAGACTTAGTAATTAAAAAACACATTTCCCTTTCAACATTTTATTTTATTGTTTAAAATAAACATTTCCCCTCAGCTCCCAGTGTTGTTCCTGACCCTTCCAGTTGTGAGCTTGTCTCAATCTTCTGGGAGTAAGTTCCATACACGTTGGGTTGATCAGTGCGGATAGATTAATAGGGAAATCCTTAAGAAGTATTGTTTCAATGGAAACGTGAGAGAGTTTGTGTAAGAAATCTGGCGGGAACTTTGAGATCTAGGTTCTCCTTGTCGGATCTCCCACATTCTCTTGGACTTGTGTGCAAAATCAGAGGGACACTCTCCATGTTGGATATTCAGTAAGCTCAACCTCCACTCTAGTAATGTTCTCTGAAGGGCCAAATATAGATTAGCTCTCAAACACTTTATTTTTGCAAATAAAATTTATCTCATTAACCTACTTTCAATAAAGACAATCTAATAAAACATGCGATCAACAATTGCCCACGATACTTTTAAGGCACTGGTCTCATTAGACATTTTACAAAGCCATTTGCTTCAAGTACTTTTACTTCTCAATCATTTATATTTAATCTTGAAGTATTTACATAGTTACTTGTATCCTGTATCTTGAGTATCCTTTTATGCAAGTACTTCTTTATGTATATTGTGGTGGCTGATTGTTATATGCTCTTAGAGTAGATTTAATTTACATATTGTCTTTTGCAATAAACTATTGAAATATTGTAACTTCGAAGTATATTCTAATTATAATTAAGTTATTATTATATAGATCAAATCCCCTTTAGTGGATTGATCATGTCGAGTCTTGTATAAAGACCAAATCCCCTTTTTTGGACTGGTCAAAACATAGTTATATGGTGGTGTTTGTAAAGTCAGCACCTAGTGCTTAATAAAGTGGTTTTAACCACTAGTGGAAGAAGTTGGTCCTACTTGGTGAAGAGACATAACCCTAGCGCCTCCTCAGCTAATATAAATAAGTGAGGATGGCGCCTTACTTGTGCACTCACTCAGTCACTCAACAAGTGTGCATCTTTTGGAGGTAGTTACAGTTGCAGGAAGAAGAAGAGAGGCGCATGCTCAGTCCTAGTTTTTTCTTGGTGGTTTTGTCTTAAGTCTTGGCATTGTAATGGCAATCTATTATTGGGGAAGTTTTTGCTGGAATTTCTCCCCCATGACGGTTTCCCATGATAAAATGTTGTGTACCTTGTGATTGTGTTTCTTTCAGTGATCCTCTTTATGCTATTATTTTTGAAAACCATGAAAACTTAACATGGTATCAGAGCTTGACTGAATAGAGCACCTTTCACTGGGTATCCAAAAACTTCATTGTTGTCGTACAAGAAAATTAGGGCTTTTTATTGGAAGGGAATTTCTGACTAAAAACCATCTAGGGAAGTGTGCCCTACCATAGTACATCATTTGGCAGCTTGAGTGCACCTTTTCAGTGGCCAAAACCTCTGGAAAGTCAAACCCTAGTTTTGACTGGTACCAGGAAACCAGAACCAATACCAAAAATACCAGTCCAGATTTGCGCAAGCCAAGTTTCAAGGGATAAAACTTGGAATTTTTTAAAACAGACAGCTCCAGCCTACTCGCCTCTGCCCAGCGCATCTACTGGTAAGTTCAGATTCACTTTCTGAGCACTTTCATTTTCTTGTCATTTTCTTAGCTCCAGGTCAAGATGTCTGCAAGCACCAAGCTTGTTGACAAGTTAGAAGGTGTGGAAAACTTTCGTGCCTGGAAGTATAGAATTGGACTCATTCTTGAAGAGAATGACCTTGCAAAATTCATAAAAGAAAATGTACCAGAACCCGAAGAAGATGCAACCAAAGCGAAGTACAAGAAGGATATAGTTAGGGCCAAAAAGAGAATTGCAGACTCCATTAAAGATCACTTGATCCCTCAAGTGTCTTCCAAGAATACTCCAAAAGAGATGTTTGATGCCCTAACCAGAATGTATGAAGGAAAGAACATCAACCAAAAGATGAACTTGAGAACTCAACTCAAGAATACAAAGATGCAAAAAGGAGAAACAGTTCAAGACTATTTCTCTAGGGTTTATCAATTCAAGGAACAATTAGAAGCAATTGGAGACAACCTAGATGATGATGAACTTATAATGACAACTCTTAATGGTCTCACAAGACCTTGGGATGCCTTCATCCAAACTATTTGTGCAAGAAAAGAGAAACTCCAATTTGACAGTCTATGGGAAGAATGTGTTCAAGAAGAAGCAAGAGTAGCCAACCAAGAAGCAATACTATTAAGGGATGAAGACCAAGCCCTAGTTGTTCATGCTAGAAGAGGAAAGAAAAGGTCTCATTTCCAAAAGGAGAGCCACCTTCATAAGGAATCTCACTCCCCAAAGAGATTCACCCACTTCCATAAAGAATCTCACCCTCCAAGGAGATTCCAGAAATATCAGAAGGGGCAAATAAAAGAAAAATGTTTCTCCTCTTATTAATGTTATCATTGTGATAAGATGGGACACATTGCTAAGAATTGTCCAGCCAGAAGGGAAGACTACAAGAAGAGAAATAACAAAAGACATCATGCCCATGCAGTTGAAGATGATGAGCCACCCACAAAGTTGACTAAAGAAGAGATTGAAGATTATGTTTTATTTTCTGCCCTCTCAGGATCTGTGACACCTGGAGAGGCTACTTGGCTCATAGACAGTCGTGTCTCTAAGCGCATGACAGGCCAGAGAGACATTCTCTCTAGCCTTACAGAAAGGGACTTTCCCTAGAAAGTTTCACTTGGAGATGATTATCAATATCCTATCAAAGGAACGAGAGAATCCACCTACAAATTTGATTCAGGGACTCCGATGAGAATAAAGGATGTACTTTATGTACCAGGTTTGATAAAGAACTTACTTTCTATCTTAGCTCTAGATAAGAAAGGTTTCAGGGTTGCATTCACAGATGGTGAAGTTCACATGTGGCCCAAAGGAAAAACCATAGAAGAAGCAATTGTTATTGGAACAGAAGAAGGTGATTTGTATAAATTAAAAGGTCACTCAGATGCATCCTTGACTCACTCCATTGAGAGTCCATGTGAACTTTGGCATAGAAGACTAGCTCACATCAACTACAGAGCCTTACCATATGTAAGCAAGGTAGTTACAGGTTTACCAGAATTCAAGGTAGATCATGAAGGTGTATGCAATGGATGTGCAGAAGGAAAGAACATAAAGAATCCTTTCCAAAAAAGTGACAGTAAAGTAGAAGGAATCTTGGAGCTCATCCACTCAAATGTATGTGATCCAATGCCATCAACCTCTCTAAGTGGGTATGTATACTATGCGTCATTTATTGATGATTATTCTCGCAAGACTTGGGTTTATTTCTTGAAATCAAAAGATGAAGTACTCGGAAAGTTCAAGGAATTCAAAGCCTTGTTAGAAAATCTCTCCGAAAAGAAAATCAAGATACTCGGGTCAGATAATGGAGCAGAATACACCTCAAATGGATTTCGAAGATTTTGCAGAGATGTCGGGATTAAGAGGGAACTCACCACTCCCTATAATCCTCAACAAAATGGTGTAGCAAAAAGAAAGAATAGAACAATAATGGAAGCAATGAAGACTATGATCCATGATCAAGATCTTCCAATGCACTTATGGGTTGAAGTAGCAAGAACAACATTTTATGTCCAAAACAGATTATCCCATAGTGCACTTCGATTCAAAATCCCCGAAGAAATGTTCTACAAAAAGAAGCCAGAAGTAAGCCATCTCAAAATATCTGGTTGTCCAGTGTTTGTACACATTCCGAAAGAAAGGAGAACTAAGCTGGATCCTTCAAGAAAGAAGGGAGTATTTGTTGGATACTATGAGGTCTCTAAGGCCTTCAGAATTTACATACCAGGTTACCATCATATTGAGATCAGCAGAAATGTAACCTTTGATCAAAATGCAACACTTAAAAGATCAAGGAAATGCCATCTTGAAGAAGTATACGAAAAACCTGTAGCTCCCAGAGTTGCAGAACCTGTGAAGGAAGTTACAGTTACCCCTAATGATGAGACTCCAGAAAATCATGACTTGATAGAATCTCAAGAACCTCCCAGATGACGATCTCTCACAAGAGAAAGCCAGCTTGGGCAAGAGAACTTATTCAAGATGGAGAGAAGTATGTTGCCCCAGAAAGAACCATGAGACAAAGAAAGAAACCTAAGCCATTCTCCAGTTATATAGCCTTGATGTGTGATCTCATAAAAAATAAACCTACTTTCTTTGAAGAAGCCATTCAGAAGAAAAAATGGGTGGATGCCATGATGGAAGAATACCAAACCATTACAAAGAATGATGTATGGGAAACAGTTCCCAGACCAAAGAACAAAGATGTGGTATCTTCCAAATGGATATACAAGATAAAACATGTTGTAGACGAAAGTATTGAAAAACATAAAGAAAGATTTGTAGCTCGTGACTTTTCTCAAAACGAAGGCATTGATTATGAAGAGACATTTGCTCCTATAGCTAGATACACTTATATCAGAACCATCAAAGCTCTTGCAGCCAAGATGAAGTGGAAGTTACACCAGATGGATGTGAAAACAACCTTCTTAAATGGTGTTATTGAAGAAGTGTATATAAAACAACCACAAGGGTTTGAAGTTGAAGATAGAAAGGCTCATGTATGCAGGTTTAAGAAAGCTCTATACGGATTGAAGCAAGCTCCTAGAGCTTGGTGACGCAGCCCTACCAACCCGCAAGTCGAAAGTCCACGCACACAGGACCGTTCTTCTTCCACTGGCCCGAAGAGCTCTCAACAATTGGCTCTTCTATTTCCCCTTCGGGAAAGTCTGCACCCACAGCAAACCTCGGCGAATCTCCCTTCGCACTTTGGGAGATCGGACCTCGCAATTTCGCGAGTCTTGTGGTCAAGTGGCTGTGCCTTCAGACCTCCGAACACCGATATGCCGAGTTCCAAAAAGAATGTTGGAACTTTAATGTTCCGCCTCCCCAAACAATAATCGACGGTTTTGGATCTTCCCTTTGATCCGACGGTCAGCACGACTTCGCAACTTCTCCTCCCAAATCTTCAACTCTTCACCTTCCGAGACCCGAACTTCCGGTGTGCCTAAGCACTTGTCACAACTCGCCACTCGCGAGTTCGTGAGAAGAAACTCCCAACTCTTGCTTCCAAATTTCGCGATACCCGAAATGTCGATACGGGTATGCTCCTCCTCTTGTCAGTGCCCTCCGCACGTGACCATTGGCTAGGCCTAACTCTAGCACTTTTTGCTTCTCGCCGCTTCGTGAGGTTCGATGTCGAACTCCCGCTCTTGTCTCACGAATCCCCGAGACACGAGAGGTCAACAGTGTGTTGACTTCTTTCAACAGACGACCACTCGTTTCTTCCACGGGCCCACGTTGGACTTCGCAATTTCGCGAATCCAAACGTCGAAGCTTCGGTCCTTCCACCCACGAATTACCGAAATGAACTTTCACAAGTAGATCCAACGGTCCTCGTTGGCGTGAATCTACGACCCTCTCTCTCCTGAGCTTCCGCTTGCAGAAAACGACCCCCGTAACCTCCTTGCTCCCTCGCGAGATCTGACGGTTCGCGGGACTTCACAAATTCTCTATGGAGAATCTCGACCATCTGCTTCCCCCTTTAAGAACTTCTGCACTCTTAAACAAAGTGTTTTGCCATGGAACTTAACCGCCTGCAACAAAAACTTACGACGCCTCCTTTCAACGCCTCAACACACCAACCTTTTGTGCTTTCCTTCGACAACTGCGAAGACTTTATCCCTCCTGAGCTTCTCCAACTCTAAGTCTTAAAGAAGACTCCTGCACGCACTCCTTGCAGCAAATCCTTCAATTACTTCAAAGAATTGAAGTCCTTCGACTCTGCGCACTCCCTGCAGTAGTAGTCCTTCAACAATTTCTCAGGTTCGCAAACTCTGAGACTTTACTCGGCTTGAGCACACCTTGCACAGCTCTTGTGCTCGACTTGCACTTCTGCGAGAATGAGAACAACGTTAACCCTCCTGAACTTTCAAAAATAAAACTCTGAACTCTTGTCAACGCACTCCTTGCGAACAAACTTCACTGCACTCCTTGCAGTAACTCTTGCTTAGATAGAGAAACAATTGAAACCCATTCCTTACTCTCTCTCAGACTTCAAACACAAAGCATGAAATCATATACAAAGCATATAAAGCAAATGTATAACAGAAAGTAAACATCCATGAGCATAATATTCAACAAGCATACACAGAGAACAAATACGACACCATGAATTTGAATCGAAGCTCTTTCTATTAATTCAAATCTCTGTACATGGGTATTTTTAACTACAGCTCTCTGCTCTCTTCTCTATGCTCTATGCTCTATTGTCATAATAATCTTACAACTATACAATGAGGGTGTCTATATCCCGTTTCCCTCTTGTGCTCTAAAACTGTCTAATCTAAGCATTAATATTCTATCTACCTACATTCATTACACAAAGGCTCCTATCTACTATGGACGAGAGCGGATCGCTCAAGGTCCTTTTACAATAATACAAGCATGCCTCTACTTAATGACTTCACTAATATTTCAAAACATTTTCAAAAAATGTGCTCGGTGCTTTTCCAGCTGTCTCTTATCTCCGCGTTGTCTCGCTACTAGCTATGTTTACACGTCCTTGCGATGCTCTTGCATCATACTCCCTCGCTTGAAAATTTTCATGCGCTCCTGTCCATGAGCTCGCGCACGGTCTGTCCATGCTTCTGTATTTCTGCTTCGTTCTCCTAGCTGGCATCTTCAACTGGATGGCCCTTCCACTTGACCAAGTACTCAAAGTATTGCTTTCGCCTGGTCCTCTTACCAACTCTTTTGTCCAGTATGTGCTCCATCTGCGGCTTTTCTGCAACTGGCATTTGTTTGGTCCACTGAACCTCTGGTTGTTCATTACCTGCTTCTGCTCCAGCTTTGTATGGGTACAAATCTAAGACATTGAATATCGGAGAAATTCCGATCCCATCGGGTAATTCAATCTCATATGCATTCGCCCCAAATTTCTTCAAGACCTTACATGGTCCAATTTTCTTCATCTTCAATTTATTATATGTTCCTCTCGGGAACCTTTCCTTTCTCAAATGTGCAAGGATCAAATCACCAACTTCGAACTGAAGTTGTCTCATGTGTTGATCTGCTCTCCGCTTATATTCTTGGTTCGAATGTTGCAATCGCTCCTTCACCTGGCTGTGAAGTTCCTTCATCGCCTCTGCGAAATCTTCTACACTAGCACTCCTAGTCGCAACCTGTTCTGAATCCCTCAGCTCAGAAATTCCTCTTGGCTGCATGCCATAAACAATTTGAAATGGACTATGTCTTGTGCTCCTATTAAGCGAGTCGTTATAAGCAAACTCCGCCTGTGGTAATATGTTGTCCCACTGACTGTGGTGTTCTATCACCAAGCTCCTCAGCAAGTCTCCCAAACTCCCGTTCACGACTTCTGTCTGTCCATCTGTCTGAGGATGATAAGCTGAACTAAACGACAAGTTTGTTCCCAGCTTCTTCCATAAGGTTCTCCAGAAGTGTCCTACGAACTTACTGTCTCGATCCGAAACTATGCTCCTTGGTAAGCCGTGAAGTCAAATGACTTCTTTGAAAAACAGGTTCGCAATGTGAGTTGCATCACTGGTTTTCTGACATGGAATGAAATGTGCCATTTTGGAAAATCTATCCACTACGACAAAGATTGAGTCAAACCCTCTTTTTGTTCTTGGCAACCCCAATATGAAGTCCATGTTGACTGCATCCCACGACCTCTCAGGTATGGGTAATGGTTGATAAAAACCTGCATTCTGCCTCTTTCCTTTTGAATGTTGACAAATTCTACATCTGTCCACGAATTTTTTGACGTCTGCTCGCATTCTTGGCCAAAAATATGACTCATTCAACTTTGCGAACGTCTTGTCATGACCGAAATGTCCGGCCAATCCTCCACTACGTTTCTCCTTCAGCAAATTCTCCCTCATGGAGCATTTTGGAATACAAAGTTGATTACCTTTAAACAGTAATCCTTCCTGGATCATGTATTCTTCCCATTGGCTTCTATCCCTGAGAATTGGATTCTCAGCTACTTCATACGCCTCTTTAAAATCTGGATCATTTCTGTACATGTCCCTGAGATTATCAAAACCCAATGTTTTGACTCTGAACTCCTGCAATAGCAAACATTTCCTGCTCAAAGCATCAACAACTTTGTTAGCAGTACCAGAAATATGTTTAATCACAAAAGTGAAATTTTGCATATATTCAACCCATTTAACATGTCTTTGATTCAACTTCTCCTGTTGAGTCACAAATTGCAATGCATGATTATCACTATACAAGACAAACTCCTTGGGAATCAAGTAGTGTCTCCATTTTTTCAATGCCTGAATAATAGCATAGAACTCCTTATCATACGTGGAGTATTTCACTTTCGCTTCATTCAGCTTCTCGCTGAAGTATGCTATTGACCTGTCTTCTTGACTCAAGACTGCCCCTATTGCAAATCCACTTGCATCACATTTTACTTGAAATGTCTTTTTGAAATCCGGCAACACCAAAATTGGTTGTTCCGTAATTTTCCTCTTCAACAGATTAAAACTCTTCTCAGCCTCTTCTGTCCAGTGAAAAGACTTGTGTCTCTTCTTCACTGTGTCCATCATCGGTGCACTAATTCCACTGAAATTCCTGATGATTTTTCGGTAGAAACTAGCCAATCCATGAAAACTTCTCACCTCAAATATACTCTTTGGTGATGGCCAATTCTTGATTACCTCCACCTTATCTGGATCCATCCTCAACTTATCTGCAGAAATAACAAACCCCAAATAAATGAGCTCTTTCTTCATGAATGAGGATTTCTTCATATTTATCAACAACTTCTCCTGCTGTAACCTCTGCATCATTGTAGTCAAATGTTTCAGATGCTCTGCCTTTGTTTTACTGAAATTCAGTATGTCATCAAGATACACAATGACAAATTTTCCAATGAAATCCTTCAGGACTTCGTTCATCAATCTCATGAAAGCACTCGGCGCATTTGTTAAACCAAACGGCATGACAAGCCATTTGTATAACCCTTCATTGGTTTTGAATGTTGTCTTCCATTCATCACCTCTCTCATACGAATCTGGTGATATCCACTTTTCAAGTCAATCTTCGAAAAAAATTTGGCCCCACTCAAACAATCCATCAGATCATCCATCCTTGGCAATGGAAATCTGTACCTGATGGTTATTTTGTTGATTGCCCTCGAGTCAGTACACATCCTCCAGCCTCCGTCTTTCTTCGGACTGAGTACTGTCGAAACAACACACGGACTCAAGCTTTCTCTGACCAAACCTTTGTCCAACAAATCCTAGACTTGTCTTTTGACCTCTTCATTCTCCTGCGGCGTCAATCTATATGCTGCTTTGTTTGGAAAACTAGCTCCAAGTATGAGATCAATTTGATGACTTATACTTCTAATCGGTGGCAACGAACGAGGTAGTTCGTCCACTACTATGTCAGCGAACTCTTCCAGTAGTTCATGAACCTCTTCTGGTAAATCATCTACCCTTGTGCTGGTTAAAACAATCTTTGGCTTCCTGACCACAATGAATTGTGGTTCCTCCTTCTTCTTAACCTCTGTAAGAAGTTCCTTCCCACTCATGAGAAGTACAGTGTTGCTCACCTCCAGTTTCACCTCTTTGTCCTTTATCAGCAACAGCATGTGGGTTCTCCCATTTTTCTCTAGGGTGTATGTGTTCATTCTCCCGTCGTGAATCACATTCCTGTCATACTGCCATGGTCTACCCAGCAATAGATGACAAACATCCATAGGAATAACATCACAGAGTATTTCATCTTTATACCCTCCTATTTTAAACTCAACTAAACATTGCTTAGTGACATTTACCTGATGTCCTTTTTGCAACCACGAAACTCTGTGTGGGCTTAATCAATCGTCTCCAGCTCCAGTTTTTCTACCATCTCTGTTGAAACGAGATTATCCGTGCTACCACTGTCTACAATAACTTTACATTTCCAATCTTTAGCTCTAGTTATATTGTTGTTGTATGTGAATGATTTATTCTTAACGAGAGGAGAAAAGCTCATCTCAGATTGTAAGAAGAAGCTCACTACAGAATTTGAGATAAAAGACCTAGGCCTAATGCATTATTTCTTAAGTCTTGAAGTTTGGCAAAGCCTAGAGAAGATCTTCCTCAACCAAGGGAAGTATACAGTTGAAATACTGAAGAGGTTTGACATGTTGGAATGTAAAGCCATGAACACACCCATGGAAACAAAGTTGAACCTCCTGGTGGATACTTCGTCAGAATTGGTTGATGCTACTCTATATAGACAGAGCATTGGTTCGTTGATGTATCTAACGAATACCAGGCCAGATATATGTTTTGTTGTGAACACCTTGAGTCAATATTTGGTAGATACCAAACGTGTTCACCTTGTAGCTGCAAAGCATGTGATGAGATACCTTAAGGGTACATTGGAATATGGTCTCTGTTATACTAGAGATCATGACTTCAGACTATATGGATATACTGATTCAGATTGGGCTAGAAGTGTTTCTGATAGAAAGAGCACTTCAGGATGTTCAGCCTGGGGTCAGCCATGACTTCATGGCAGAGCAAGAAGCAATCCAGTATTTCTCTCAGCACGACAGAAGAGGAATACATTGCAGCATGTTCCACCAGTTGTGAAGCCATATGGGTTCGGAAATTGTTGACAGGTCTATTCGATCTGGACATGGAAGCCACCATGATTCTATGTTATAACTAGAGTTGCATAAAGATGACGAAGAACCCAGTGTTCCATGATAAATCGAAGCACATAGAAATCCGGTATCACTACATTCGTGATATGGTGCAGAGGGGAGCTGTAAAGCTCCAATATGTTGGCACAAATGAGCAGGTTGCAGAGATGTTGACCAAGTCTCTATCTCGTGTGAAGTTTGAGTACTTCTGAGACAAGCTTGGTGTTGTCCGAAAGGTCCTCCCTCGAAAGGGGGAGTGATGTTGATAATACTATGGTATCCTGACCAACAGCGGGTAGCTCTGTTAGGATTTTATATCCTAGGGAATTGATCATCCCTGGACAGATCCCGAAGGTCTTGTAAGGACGATCTGTCAGAGTACCTATGCATGTATATGCCATCTGTGGTCAGTAGTGGTAGCTCCATTAGGATTTTATATCCTAGAGAATATTTTGATTCTTGGGCAAATCCTGAAGGTCTGGTAAGGACGACCTGTCAGAGTACCACGTGGTAGCTCCGTTAGGATTTTATATCCTGGGGAATCTTTTGATTCTTGGGCAGATCTTGAAGGTCCAGTAAGGATGGTCTGTCAGAGTACCACGTGGTAGCTCCGTTACGATTTTATATCCTAGGGAATCTTTTGATTCCTGGGCAAATCTCGAAGGTCCGGTAAGGACGGTCTGTCAGAGTACCACAAAATGTTGTTGTTACACATGCCTCATTCTGTTGCCATATGATGATGATGTTGTTATATCAGCCTCTTGCTAATGATGTTGTTGTTTCAGCCTTGTGATGTTGATGATGATGTTATATCAGCCTCGTGCTATTGATGATGTTGTATCAACCTCGTGTTGTTAATGATGTTGTATCAGCCTTGTGTTGTTGATGATGTTGTATCAGCCTCGTGTTGTTGATGATGGTGTACCAACCTTGTGTTGGTAATATTGTTGTTATTACTTTATACTAATTGATGTTGATGTTTTAGCTTCATGTTGATGATGATGATGATGATGATGCTCCAACTCCATGCTGTGGATGATGATATTGATGATGAGAAAAACTTCCAATGATTTGTAGATGTGTCAGTCTGTGTTCCAGATGTTAATGATGATGTTTCCCTCTCCTTCTCCTGATGATGTTGTATTGGGTCATGTTAGTAGACTACCCTTCTTGTTAAGGGGCAGTATTGAAATATTGTAACTTCGAAGTATATTCTAATTATATTTAAGTTATTATCATATAAACCAAATCCCCTTTTGTGGATTGATCATGTCGAGTCTTGTATAAAACCAAATCCTCTTTTGTGGATTGGTCAAACCATAATTATATGGTGGTGTTTGTAAAGTCAGCCCCTAGGGCTTAATAATGTGGTTTTCCAACCACTAGTGGAAGAAGTTGGCCTTGTTGCCGTCCTAATACACACCTGGGGTAACGTGGAAGAAACCTTCAATCCACTTGGTGTGTCCTTGGGGGCAAGTCTCGAGTCAAGGTGTTGTCACCTGATCCTCAACTCCTCTGTCTAGGCCAACCCCTAGTGAAGCCAAGGGGTGTAGTCCCTATAAAAATAAATCTAAGGCTTTTCTAAACTAAGAAAGAAAAAACTTTTAATCTAGGAGTTTATTGCTTGAAAATAAAATTAGATCATTCAACACTTAGCATTTATCATCATAAAAAAAATACTTTGCTCATGAGACATAAATCAAAAGGATACAACATCTGCAATATTCAAGAGCATAAAAGAAGATTAGACAACATGCATAAGTGTAAATACTGCTCACATAAGGTAAATAGATATTCTTTTTTAACCAGTGCCTTAAAAGGAGTCGTGGGCAGTGTAGATCACAGATTTTATTAAGGTGAATTTTGTAATTAGTTAGTGAAAAGTGTTTGGCCCCTTAGGAAGCTCGTTCTCTGCTTGGACTTGCTGAGAGTTTACCGAAACCCAATGGTCTCACCAGTAAACTCACCAAAAGTGTTGGATGTACAACACGGTAAACCATCTTACTTCGCAGGTCACTTTTAGGCCTTTTCCTCCCAATGAACTAACAACTTAAGAGATTTCCCTATTAAACTAGCAAGGTTCAATTACTTGATAAAAGCTTGAAATAGATAGATCAAACACCCCGCTTTGTAAATGAAGTACTTGCACAAACACTTGAAAGTGTAAAGAAATGAATTTGCAACAAATAAATATATGTACCCTACTTTGTAGTTGAAAAAGATTAACAAGACACTGCTTGAAATTTAAACACTGTTGCAAGATTGATTGAAAATCGAAAGTACTTAAAAGTAAAGCTAGCTATATGCATGATAGATTAAGACTTGGTTAACATGCATAAAGATTAGAGTATTGTAGTGTGTCCGATGTTTTTGAGTTGTGTATGTGATTACCAGATTTTAAGCATGCATCAATCCAAAAATGAAATAAAACCCACAACACAAATCCCCCTAACGGGGATGAAGAAACTAGGCGCAAAGGGCTCGCTTTTATTGCACTATTACAACTGAGAACCAAAGTTCTCTTTAGGCCTTTAGCCTCTTTAGGAAGAAAGGGATCCTTATAATTGGATTGTTTTAGAAGAATACAAGAAAAAGATAGAAAAAAGAAGAACTTCGTTGGACGAAGTTGAAACCCCCAGGGTGCCCCGGAAGCCTTGATTTTGCCCAAAACCGGTAAAATCTCCTCTTGGAACTGTTGTTGCTGCAACAAAACAACAAACAAATGAAGTTAGAAACGATTGAAAGAAGTTTTAAACAAATAAAAAAATTTATGAAATTTTCTAAAAAATATTCCAAGGCAAAAAAACTGATATTTTTTGGGACTTGCTAAGGCAAAAGAGAACTTGTTGCGTCGAGATGGAATAACCAAGGATGACGTCAGCTTTTTTAGGGTTAGTAGTTTAGTTAGGGTTTCAATTTATAAGAGTTTGAGAGTTGTTTTAATCACTTTCACTTCAACGTTGGAGGCTAAAGACCAGTGCCTAGAGTTATGGAGTCAAAAGGTGAAGGATGCACAAGTTGAAGGGGATGAGATTCAAAGGACAAGAGGGAAAGGTTTCAAGGTGCTGCAATAGCAGGGCCTTAAAGACAGAACCCTAAGGGAGAGAGGCTCACTCTGATGTTGCTTAAGCAAGGCCTCGTGCTCTCTCCTCCTTTCCGGCAATCAACTAGCTCAAAGACAAGTAAAATCAAGACAAGGGAGTTTAAAGAGGGAGAGTGTTGCAAAGGCAAGGCTCTTTCATCAAACCCGAAAAGAAAAACAACCCTAGGTGTAGATAACCTAGGCCTGGGACATCCTCTTCCTCTTGAAGTTTAAAGGTACGACTAGCTTAAGGGAAGAAGAAAGAACGAGTGTAGCAATGACTAGGCTCTCTTCTTCTTCTTCAATGGCTAAAAGGTTTTTCTATCAGGGGACATGAGACAACGACCTACTTGTGTGTTTGTCCCCTAGGGTTTTGATTCAGCAATATTTATAAATAAATGCAAGAAATTAAACTAAAACCATTCAATCAAGAAGTTTTGTAGAAAAATACTTACAAATCACCAAGAAAATAGCATGCAAACCCTAGTTGTAAACCTTCCTTCAAGAAAAACACCATAAAATGCCAAAAATCTCCTCTCCAAACAAGTGCACCTTCCTCAAAATAGCCAATAACCCTAATAGGGTGCAAAAATCAGACCTCACTAGGAGAGTGAGTGATGTGTTATGTCAAAATGAGGATAAAACTCCTCAATATATACTGTATCAATGACCTTTAATTAAATTTAGGTCACAAAAATTAGTCGACAAGGCTTTAAACCAAAATCATACTGTTTCTACATTAAATGTTCTTTTAAAACCCTAAATGAGCAAAAAGTGAGACGTCAAGCCCTCCTGAGGGAGACGTTAGGCCCTTTTGGGGCCATTGCATCATCCAAAGGCCAAACGTTAGCCCTCCTTGGGCTCTTCCAAACTACCACACGTGCCAACAACCCTGTCCATCTGCCATATGCTCATGATGACGTCACAATCCTCCTGGTGATGTCCTGGGTCATCTGGGGCCAACGTTCCACTGCAAGTGGGTCAATCCCCCTAGGCCTGGCTTAGCCAAAGTGCCTCTAGTGAAACGTCCTCTTCTCCTCTGGTGCAAAACCTCGATCAAACACCGCCCTGTCTCTGCCCCTCTGACGGGGTCTCAGCAACCATCTGGTGGGCTCTTCAGCGCCATGGAGGTCCGAACTAATCATCTCCCCATGTGTCCGTCGGGCACGGTCCTGCACATCAAAAACTACGCCCTCCATGGGCTCATTAGTCACAGGGATCATAGCAATGTCAATCACATTTCATCATTAATATTATCAAACATATGCATAAAAACCCTGATATATCATTCAATAGCTCAAAGACTCTACAAAAACCTACAATACAAGGTTGAGAAAAAAGGACAAGATACCCTATTGGGCCAGTATCCATAAGGAAAGGAAAGTTTCCAAGGGGTTTCATCCAAGCCATGTAAACGAGGTGAAGTGGTTCAAGGGATGTCCAGACATACGGGTAGAGTGAGAGCCAGAGATGCATGATATTACCTATGGGTGTCTTTGTAGAAGGTGAGCTGTACCTGTCATGGATGCAATTTTTTCCAAGCCCCTTTTGCCTTTATTCTTTTCTTTATTTGTTTTTTCTTCTTCTTTTTCTTTTTATTCAAGGGCTAACCAGAGGACACTGCCTAGGCGTGGTGACCAGAACTGACAGTGTTACCCACAAGTACTTTCACAGCAATGATAAGGTTGGCTCGTGATGAGACCCCCTTTCCCTTGGCCATGCAACCAAAGGTCACTGCCCTAGCATGGTAACCAGATGGTGGTAATGTCATGCTGTTAGGTACCCATGAACATAGTAGGTTGGCTCGTGATGAGACCCCCTATCCTCTTGATTAGGTCTTGTTTGTTATTTTTTTGGGTCCCTCTTGTTTCTTGCTGAGAGGCTTTTTATGGCCTTCTCGGGGATCCTTGGGTGAAGCATCTCGAGGTTTCATTTTTTAGGCTTTTATCTTTTACCAGTTGCTTTTACCTTCTGGGCCTTTAGCCCCTTCTTCCCACGAGACAAGGTGCAACCCCACAAACAGATCATCCTAATGCCCAGACAAGGGGAATGGGACAGATGAGCGAGAGACAAGATGGAAGAGTGATGGTATGATGGGAGCGAACGATGGCTCTTTAGAAACCCCCCAGTGGCAAACCAAAACCTATGGGTACAAGCTTGCTAAGGCACCCAGTCAATCTCCCCAAGCATAGTCAAGTGGGTCAATGTAAGATCCAAGCGGTCGTCAGAAATAAAAGGAATTAGATGCATACATTTAAAGGTTATAATGATCAAAAGCGACACATACCATGATACCTGGACCAATTACCTCATGGAGCAAGAGCCTTCTCCGATACAAGACCAAGCCGATGGTGATGGATGTTGTTGTTGCTGACAAGACAAATCTGACGAAAGAAGAAAAGGATGCGTCCTCCA
The DNA here is from genome assembly GCA_009831015.1 of Picea engelmannii. Lineage (NCBI taxonomy): Eukaryota > Viridiplantae > Streptophyta > Pinopsida > Pinales > Pinaceae > Picea > Picea engelmannii. The sequence continues at coordinate 39,202 of ML819282.1, forward strand.
GGGCTATGATCAGGTCAATCCTGCTCTCGGTACTCCATGTCTAGGACCTGTGGGCCTCGAGACATGATCTCCTAGTTATCCCTAGAAATCGGGGATAACACCCCACAATCTTGTTAAGGTTTAAGCTATTATTAGAGTTCTTTGTATTTCACTAGATAACAATAGCGTAAGATAGGATCACTGAGAAATACACAATCACAAGAGCCACATCATTTATCCTGGGAAACCCTCATGTGGGAGAAAACCCAACAAAACTTCCTTATTATAGATAGCCAATACAATGCCAAGAGATAACTCAAACAAATACAGAAAGTCCTCTCCCAAGAATGTGCCTCTCTCTCTCTCTCTTCTCCAACTGCAGCTCCGAAACTTGCTTCTCAATGAACAAGTGTGTGTGTGTCCAAATGAGGCGTTAGCCTCTTTATTTATACAATTCTGGCACGTGTGCACGGAGGTGTCTTTTCACTGGCAAGGCCGACTTCTTCTTCTGGATGGTTATAACCACTTTCATATATTCTGGGGCCCCTTTAACATAGTCTGGGGCCGACTTCTTATTCTGCCTATTACAATTATGTTTTGACCAATCCGCAAAAGGGGATTTGGTCTTTTACAATAGCCGACATGATCAATCCGCAATAGGGGATTGATCTAATGAATAATACAACAATAATAATTAGAA
>ML819282.1:117400-135543 GCA_009831015.1 Picea engelmannii
AGTCTTAGTTGACCTAGGGAAAAGGCTTGACTTACATACTAACCCTTGCATCTTGCATTGGTTGCTTGTGCATCTTAGGAATAGATCCCCTCTTACCTTAAGAAATTAAAACTCACTCCTAGAACTTAACTTTAACACATCTAATAACTAAGGTCTACCCCTTTTGGCTTCCCTAGGAGTAAGCCTAGACGGAAGAGGTTCCGGTCAAAGTGACAATGTGGGCTGTGAACCTAGGCATTGTGCCTCCAAGGACACACTAAATGAGCCGGACTTAGCTCGCGTTTTCGCATTTGCAAGCGTGTATAAGGACGGCAACACCTCCAAGCACATGACAGGACAAAGAGATATTCTCTCTTATATTTCAAAAAAGAAGTTTTCTTAGAAAGTGACACTTGGAGATGATTACCAATATCCCATCAAGGGAGTGGGAGAATCAAACTACAAACTGAATTTAGGGAATTCAATGAAGATGAAGGACGTACTCTATGTACCAATTTTGACAAAGAACCTACTCTCCATTTCAGCTTTAGAAAAGAAAGGCTTCAGAGTTGCCTTTATAGATGGAGAAGTTCTTATGTGGGCTAAAGGAGAAACCATAAATGAAGCAATCATCATTGGAAGTGAAGAAAATGGCTTGTATAAGCTAAAGGGTCACTCAGAGGCTGCCATGACCCACGCCATTGAAAACTCATGTGAACTTTGGCATAGAAGATTAGCTCACATTAACTACAAGGCGCTACCATACATATGCAAAGCTGTCACAGGTTTACCAGAACTCAAGGTTGATCATGAAGGCGTATGCAATGGATGTGCACAAGGGAAGAACATCAAGAACCCTTTTCTGAAGAGAGACAGCAAAGCAGAAGGAGTCCTAGAACTCATCCATTCAGGATGTGTGTGGCCCAATGCTATCGTCCTCCATTAGTGAGTATGTATACTATGTATCATTCATTGATGATTATTCTCGTAAAACCTGGGTGTACTTTTTGAAATCTAAAGATGAAGAGTTCAGCAAGTTCAAGGAATTCAAAGCCTTGATACAGAATCTTTCTGAAAGAAAGATCAAGATACTCATGTCAGATAATGGAGGAGAATACACCTCAAAAGAGTTCGTGAACTTCTGCAAAGATGTTGGGATCAAGAGGGAACTCACTACTCCCTATAATCCTCAACAAAACAGTGTAGCTGAAAGGAAGAACAGAACGATAATGGAAACCATGAAGACCATGATCCACGATCAAGATCTTCCTATGTGCTTATGGGCAGAAGCAGCAATGACAGCCGTATATGTGCAAAACCGATTGTCCCATAGTGCACTTGGGTTCAAGACCCGGGAAGAGATGTTCACCGAAAAGAAGCCAGATGTAAGCCATCTCAAAATATTTGGCTGCCCAGTATTTATACATATACTGAAAGAGAAAAGAAACAAGCTGGAACCCTTCGGAAAGAAGGGAATATTTGTGGGATACTATGAGGTCTCCAAGGCCTTCAGGATCTATATACCAGGTCACCGCCACATTGAGATCAGCAGGGATGTGACCTTTGATGAAGATGCAGCGCTCAAGAAATTGAGAAAATGCCAGCTTGAAGAGGTATATGAAAAGGAACCCGTAATCCCCAAAGTTGCAGAATCAGTGAGGGAGGTTCCTAGAGCTGTTGAACCAGTGAGGGAAGTCGTAACTTGCCCTGATGAGGAAATTCTAGAAGATTATGACGTAGTAGAGTTTCAAGAACCTCCTCAGATGACAATCTCCCATAAAAGAAAGCCAGCTTGGGCTAGAGAGCTTATTCAAGATGGAGAGGAAATATGGTGTTCCCGAAGGAACCACGAGACATGTGAACAGACCTAAGCCATTCTCCAGTTATATGGCTTTGATGTGTGATCTCCTAGAAAAGGAGCCTACCTGCTTTGAAAAAGCCATTCAAAAGAAAGAATGGACAGATGCCATGACAGAAGAATACCAATCCATAATAAAGAACGATGTATGGAAAATAGTTCTCAGACCGAATAGCAAGGATGTGATATCGTCCAGATGGCTCTTCAAAATAAAACATACTGTTGATGGAAGTATTGAGAAGTATAAAGCAAGATTTGTAGCTCGTGGCTTTTCTCAAAAAGAAGGCATTGACTATGAAGAGACATTCGCTCTTGTATCCAGATACACTTCGATCAGAACCATCATAGCCCTTGCAACTAAGATGAAGTGGAAGTTACACCAGATGGACGTAAAGACAACTTTCCTAAATGGTGTTATCGAAGAGAAAGTGTATATAGAGCAACCTTAAGGATTTGAAGTTGAAAACATGAAGTCTCATGTCTGCAAGTTGAAGAAAGCCTTGTACGGATTGAAGCAAGCTCCTAGAGCTTGGTATGGCCGGATAGACAACTTTCTGACGAGCTTGGGCTTTACTAAGAGTAAAGCAGATTCTAACCTCTACTTCAAGGTGATGAACGATGAGCCAGTAATACTATTACTATATGTGGATAACTTATTCTTAACTGGAGAAGAAAAGCTCATCACTGAATGTAAGAAGAGACTCACTTTAGAATTTGAGATGAAAGACCTTGGCCTAATGCACTATTTATTAGGTCTTGAGGTATGGCAGAGTCCAGAGAGAATCTTCCTTAACCAAGGGAAGTATGCAGTCAAAATCTTGAAGAGATTCGACATGTTAGAGTGCAAGCCCATGAATACACCCATGGAAACGAAGTTGAAGTTGTTGATCGATACTTCGTCAGAATTGATTGATGTCACACTGTATAGACAGATTATTGGATCGATGATGTACCTGACGAACACCAGACCAGATATTTGTTTTGCCGTGAACACCTTGAGTCAGTTTTTGGTAGAACCCAGACATGTTCACCTTGTGGCTGCAAAACATGTGATGAGGTACCTTAAGGGTACATTAGATTGTGGTCTCAATTATGATGGAGATCGTGATTTCACATTGAGTGGGTACACTGATTCAGATTGGGCAGGAAGTGTTTCTGACAGGAAAAGCACTTTAGGATGTTGTTTCAGTTTGGGATCAGCCATGATCTCATGGCAGAGTAGGAAGCAATCCAGCATTGCTCTCAGCACAGCGAAAGCAGAATACATTGTTGCATGTTCTGCCAGCTGCGAAGCTATATGGCTTTGAATGTCGTTGACCGACCTATTTGACCTAGAGATGGAAGCAACCACGATCATATGTGACAACCAGAGCTGCATAAAGATGACAGAGAATCCTGTATTCCATGACAGGTCGAAGCACATAGAGATTCGTTATCATTACATCCGTGACATGGTGCAGAGAGGAGCCTTAAAGCTCTAGTACGTTAGCATGGATGAACAGGTTGCTAATGTGTTGACCAAGCCTCTATCTCGTGTAAAGTTTGAGCACTTTCGAGATAAGCTTGGTATAGTCCGAAAGGACCTTCCTCGAAAGGGAGAGTAGTTGTTGTGATGAGACATCTCTTGCTTCCAGCTTCATTGTTGTGACGTAAAGCAAGACGATGAGATGAGACTAGTACTGTGCTTCTAGCTTGAGAAGCTGTGACGTAAAGCCAGTCTAGTATCTTGCTTCCAACCTGATGGTTGTGACGTAAAGCAAGACAATGAGATGAGACTAGTACTGTGCTTCCAGCTTGAGAAGCTGTGACGTTAAGCTAGTCTAGTATCTTGCTTCCAGCTTGAGTGTTGTGACGTAAAGCAAGATGATGAGATGAGACTAGTACTGTGCTTCCAGTTTGAGAAGTTGTGACGTAAAGCTAGTCTAGTATCTTGCTTCCATTTTGAGTGTTGTGACGTAAAGCAAGACGTTGAGATGAGACTAGTACTGTGCTTCCAGCTTGAGAAGTTGTGACGTAAAGCCAGTCTAGTATCTTGCTTCCAGCTTGATTGTTGTGATGTAAAGCAAGACGAGTACTGAGCTTCCAGCCTTACAGCTGTGACGTAAAACCAATCCTGTATTATGATGAACCAACCTCGTGCTGTGATGATGATGATGTATTAGTTTTATACTAATACATATTGATGCAAATGATGATTGCATTCCTTTGAGAATGACGATGCTGCTGATGAAGAAAACTTCCGATGATTTATAGATACCCAGTCAGTGTTCCAAAATGATATTGATGATGTTGTCCTCCTGATATTGTTGATGATAAAGGCCTCTCTCTCGTCTGATGCTGTTATAGAATACCCTTCTTGTTAAGGGGGAGTGTTGAAATAATGTAACTACAAAGTGTATTCTTATTATTATTTGATATATTATTCATTGGATCAATCCCCATTGTGGATTGATCATGTCGGCTATTGTAAAAGGACCAAATCCCCTTTTGCAGATTGGTCATAACATAATTGTAATAGGCAAAAGAAGAAGTCGGCCCCAGAATATATCAAAGAGGCCCCGGAATATAATAAAGGTGGTTATAACCACCCAGGAGATGAAGTTGGCCCTGCCAGTGAAAGGACACTCACACATGTGCCAGTCTTGTATAATAAGGAGGCTAGCGCCTCACTTAGACACACACTCACTTGTTCATTTGAGAGACAAGTTTCGGAGCTGCATTTGGAGAAGAGAGAGAGAGAGAGAGAGAGGCGCATCTTTGGGAGAGGACTTTCTATACTTGTTTGAGTTATCTCTTGGCATTTTATTGGCTATCTATATTAAGGAAGTTTTGCTGGGTTTTCTGCCCCATGAGGGTTTCCCAGGATAAATGATGTGTCTCTTGTGATTATGTATTTCTCAGTGATCTTCTCTTATGCTGTTGTTATTCATTGAAATGCAAAGAACTATAATAATGGCTTAAACATTAACATAAGCTACTTGCATTTCCAACAAAGTAACCAAAATTTTAGATTTTCTTTGAGAAAGAGAAAAGGGAGAAAATTGTAGCCTTGGAACCCTTGGGCAATGGAGTCTTTAGATGAGCTAAGGAGGGACCGAGTCTTTAGATCATTGAAGTTGTGAAGATACAAGCAAGTTTCATCACCACTCCAAGCTATGAGAACCTGTAAGCTTTAAAATCTTGCAAAGAAATTTTTTAACAAAATTTGGTGTCACCTACACAAGAAACTTGAAGAGTATGTTAGTTAACCAAAACATGCATACACATCAAAGTTTCTAAATATAAATGAACAATAGGATTAACAACAAGCTAGATAAATCCTATCCCACTAGATGATAGCATCCATTGAAAGGCCAAGATAACAAATCCAAAGAAGAAATTAGGCAAATATTACCTCATAGATTAAGCACAAATTGACATCAAGCATCCGCACACATGTATAACACACCTTCTTGACCTCCAAAGTCTCTTTATTCCAAATGAAAAGTATTACAATAGTACAACTACAAGCAGCAATCCCCAAACTCCAACTAGATTGCAATGGGAGAGAGCTTGTATAAATAGCCAAAGCTGAAAATCCCCAAGAGAGGAGGGCGCACCAAGTGGACATGAGAGGGCAGCCAAGTGTAAAGAGCTAGCAGCCAAGTGTAAAGTGAGGGCAGCCAAGTGTCCCACAACTCAAATAGATGACAAGTGTGAGTTCAAAGAAGAGGGAGAGGGCGCCACCTCTCAAGAGGTAGGCAGCTCCCTCTTGGAATGTGCCACCTCTCTTCAAGAGGGGTGCACCTCTTTTTGGTAGAATCTTCTAACTCCCCCACAAATCCTCTAATTACACCAAGCAATCTTCCTTTCGTCTTCTAGAGTTTCCACATGGTGTTTTGAGGCTTCATTCCTCTTAAAACATGTTTAAACATGTTCCCCAAAATTAGCACTTGTTGAATTTATTTGATTTAATTTGACTTTTTTGGGTTTTTTGGAGTAAAATTGATTTTTAAGTGATTAAAATCACTAATTTTACTCAACCAAGTGGGTACGTAGGTAATATGGGTGCTCTAGGTCCAAAAATGAGCACCCCCAAGGCATATGAAGTCCCCTAGCACCACTTTTTTAATACATCTTTATTTTTTAATTAAAAATTGTCAAATTCTGACAAATTTTTAATTAACTGAAAAAATTAAAACAATCCTAAGGGGGACTTAGCACATTTCCATAAGACTCTAGGAGTATGTTTAGTATGGTAATATACATTAGACACTAGGCTTAGATCCATGCTAAGATCTAACCATGGGCATATACTCCAACTCTAGAGGGATTGAGTGAAAAAACTCATAAATTATAAATTGTCTGGACAACAAAATATAATAAATAAGTGAAAAAACACTCGAGAGTATAACTCATGCTTAAGACTAGGTAGCTAAGACCTTTTACAAATTCATTATGCAACATCTCTTATTACATTTTTTATGGAAACATGAAAAAGGTTGGTCTTAATGACCGGCTGAACTTCTCAACTCTAAATTTTGAACATGAAAATGTTCAATCTTTGGCGGCTCGCTGGAAGTCCATCCTAGTGCAACTTGATGGATAACAGGGTGCACACACTTTTAACAAATAAGATGTTCCTCAGGGTAATACGACGCAAGTGGTAAGATGTTGTATGTTATCACATTCTAATCAACAGTCGCAAGCAAACCACAATTTCATGACATGTCAGGAAGTTATATCATCATGCATAGGTAGGTATTACACATGGAGTATCTATGGAGTAACTTGGAGCATCAAGGTGCACTGATATCTGAGCATTTGCAACAAATACATCATGGTTCATCGAGCAGGCATCATGTAGCAATTGGGGAATACAAAGACTAGTCTGGATCTGAGAAAAGATGCATGATATCTCATGCAGACAAGTACATGACACCGTTGTGAGGGTATCCAAAGTATGCTACCCCTGAGAGGGTAACACTCCCCAAGACTCCCCAGGACTCTCTTTGCCAAGTCTGAAAAGAGTCTGAAGAGTCTTCAAGAGTCACCAACGAAAGGAGTCTTAAACAAGTTCGTGTCTAACAACATTGGTAAGGACACTTGGATTTTCCATCATATGTACTTCAACATTTGAAGATATCCTTACGTCCATTGGATTGGCATCTTCTTGAATTGTGATGTCGATTGGATCTATACTAGTTCCTTTCTCCACGATTTGGCCACCTATTGGCCACCTAAGATCTGGGCACGAGTATGTACTCTAGAGTGTTTTTTTTCACTTGTTAATTATTTTTTGCCTGCCTTAGTGGACGATTAATAATTTCCAAGTTTTTTCACTCAAGACTAACTCCAAAGCTGGAGTATGTGCTGGTGGTTAGGCCTTGGCATGGTATAACCAATGTCTAGTGTCTAAATGTATATGATTTCATGCTAGGTCATGTCTATTGAGTCGTATGGAAATTGTGCTAGGTCCCCATGGGTTTTTTTAATGTTTTAGTCAAATAATAAATTTCCCGCAAAACGGAAATTTTTTAATGTAAAGTCGATAAATTGTAAAAATTTGGCATCAATCATTGTAAGATGCCATATTTGTGCTCGTTTTCTAAGCCAGAGCACCTTTTAGACCCCTATTCCCCTTCTAGACTGAAAATGGCCTTTTATTTTATTCCCTAAAATTTAGGAGAATTGCTAAAAGTTAGGAAAAATGTAGGGGACATGTTTTTCCTTGGTTTTCAGTCAACTCAAAGCATGGGCGAGTTCACTAAAGAGGAAGGCAACTTGATTGATGATGTGTACATGGGAGATGATCCCAAAGCTAGGACTCGACCCACTCATGCTAGCTAGCACATTTGGGAGAAATGGCGCACATCCCAAAGTGGGAACTCACCCTCACACTCCACTCACACTCCACCTCACTCCTATTCGCTCTCACTTCACTCCACTCCACCTCACATCGCTTCACTCCATCTCCCCTTTACTCTATGCGCATCTCGACTCTACCACATGCGCCACTCCCTCATCACTAGCGCATTCTCTCATGGGAATTGTCACCCGGATTGTAATAAATAGAAGGCGACCCCTCTCCTTTTAGAAAGTTGGAGTTTGGGCGAGCTTGCTATTCATTGTTGTAATATTTTCTATATTGGAATAAAAAGACTTTGGAGGTCATCTATTGGTGTTTGGTGCTCATGTGTGGATGGATGTTGGACATATTTGAGGTGATGTTGCTTTGATTTATTGCATGTATCTATTGTTTAATTTGGCTAATCATAGAGATACTGTTATCTTATTGGAGTGGATTATTTAGTTTTTTTACTTTCTAATCCATTTGTTTATCTATATCTGAATGCTTACATTGCATATCTTGTTTTTGTTTAAACTAATGTGCAATTGAGGTTACTTGTGTAGGAAACACCAAGTTTACAGGGATTTGAAACTGTTCTTTGTAGCATGCAAGATCCAGTTCTTGGAAAAGCAAAGGAGCTAGTTTGCATCTAGTGTTTGTCCAAGAAGTTCGAAAAGAAGACATCATCCCTCTTCCTCACACCAAAGGGACCCCATAGCCCAAGAGTTCCATGCTCAAGCAAAGGCTCCAAAAAACCATAAATTCTCTTCTTCCTCCCTCTTTCTTTGCTTGCATGTCAATTAGATCTGTTTTGAAAGATAAATTTTAGTATCTAATGTTGCATGAAAAGTGTCCCATGTCAGACACTTGGCATAAAAACTCATTGAAATTCTCTTTAGGATCTTCTATGTGATATTTCCTTTCTAGTTCCCTAAAGAGTCTGAAATTCTCAGTTGAGGGAGGAGGGTATGGAATAGTTGCAAATGTCAAATCCATATTTAAATAGACACCCATATGAGCTCCCCATTTCCTAGATAGAAGCATCCCCCATGCATCTGGCACATCTATAACAAGAACATCCATTTTGAATGCAAAGTCAGGACGGAAGGCTATCTTGACTAGGAGGTCTATGATTATTCCATGTGTTTCAATTTCTCTAGAGTCCATGGCACACACATTTTGATAAGGCCTTGTGATTTTAAGACCTAACCTTTGCATAATCCCTTTGGTGATGATGTTTGATGAAGCCCCTGAATCATACATGCATTTATGTAGCCATTGATCATTTATTTCTAATGATACAAAGAAAGAAGCATTTTCTTCCTTAGTCCTATCTTTGCTAGTTAAGACCACTGGAGGATCTTCATGTTGTTCCTTAACCTTTTCTTGATCATTTGGAACAACTTTATTACTTGGAAGATTTATTGCTTGCAGAAGCTTTTCTTTATGTGAGGGAATTTTCAAGAGATCTGACACTGAAACCAAGACCTTTGCATTTGAAATCCAACTACCTAAATCAACATTTAGATTAGTAATTGGAGTGTTTGTAGGAGTAGTTACCTTTGGAAAGTTAGGTTGAAGCTTGTTTGTTGCTTCCTTCCCCTTCCTCTGGTAGACTATCCCTTTGTGCCTTGCCATCTCTAAGATCTGCTCATTTGTAGGTATGTGACCATATAACTTAGTCACATTGTCATATTCTTCAACCACCTGATTAGTTTGCTCACTCCTTTCTTGCATGTCCATAGACAAAGGGTGAGTTTCCCCAAAGTTGTTGATGTGGTTGGAGTTTCTGGGCTGCCCTACAAAGTTGTTTGTTGGAGGAAGGACCTATTCATTTATCTGACAAAAAACTAGACAGGTAGATTCTTCGTGAAAGTCTTCACAAGCTCTACAAAAAGGTGGTGCTTCTTCATTCACCACATTATTTGACTCTAGTTGATTAGGGGGCCTTTGGTCTTGAGGAGGACCTTTTCTTTGCCACCTATCGTTATTTGGTTTGGGTTGAAATATGTTATTTTCAGACCTTTCCATAGCTATCAGCCTGTGTTGTAGGGCACTAAGCTGAGTAGCATGGATAGCTTCCGTTCTTTTGACCATCTCAATAATGGCCTTTAGGGGGTCGAAATTAGTGTCTTTATTTTCAGGAGTTGCAGCCGCAGCCTTGTCCTTCGCCTCTGTCTGCCTAGAAGAACTACCTCTACTAAAACCTGGAAGGTTGGACTTCCCTGAAGCCTGCATGTTTTTATCAATTTTAACTGCTATATCTTGAGTTGCCTTGAGGTTGAGGGGTTCCTAATCTCTAAGCTGGTATCTCATTTCCCCACCAAAAGCCTCGACATAGTAGATTAAAATAGCATCATTTGGAGGCTTGATGTTTGTATGCATGTTGGAGACAAGTTCATTGAATTTCTTGTTAAACTCATCCATTGTCTCATTCTCGTTCTTTTTTATTGTGTTAAGGGCTGCCAACAAGTGACGGTGATCTTTCTTTTCCCCCCATTTTTCTGTGAAGGCATCTAAAAGTTCTTTGAGAGTCTTGAAAGAGTTGTCGGGCATATCCCCGTACCAATCTAAGGCATCGTCTTCTAAGGAGAGGACAAAAAGTTTCATCTTAACATCCTCATGATCATATGTTGCAACACCATTTGTTAATACATCTCATGAATGACTTAATATGCATTTTGGCAGACACAACATTATTTCCCTGGAAACTAGGTAGTTTTTCAATAGCTTTTTCTGGGATAGCATGAGGATAGTTATTTATTGCAGTGAAGTCACATGGATTATATATAGTCATTTCTGAAAACTACTTTTATTAACAAAGAGCAAGTGGATATCAGAAATGGACTCAGTCCCTAAATGACTAAGGACTCTACGATAAGAGGCTTTGGCTAACCTCCTTCAATAAACCTGTTCAGGTTCAGAAATGAAGTTAAGTAGGCCTTCTGAGTTCCTCCTTGTAGAATACTTAGTCAAATAGGAATTAAGTGGAGTCGCCAGATGGTTGAGTCTATTTCTGATAAACTACAAACATCAAAAAACTAAGTAAAAACAAAAAGGAAATCAAGTCGTGTTCCGGGAATAGAAAGATTTATCCCCGACAATGTTGTCGCCTTATACACACCTGGGCTAACGTGGAAGAAACCTTCATCCACTTGGTGTGTCCTTGGGGGCAAGTTTCGAGTCAAGGTGTTGTCACCTGATCCTCAACTCCTCCGTCTAGGCCAAGTCCTATCGAAGCCAAAGGGGGTAGTCAGTATAAAAATAATCTGAGGCTCTTTTAAACTAAGAAAAGCAAAGAGCTACTTCTAGGAGTTTATTGCTTAACAAATGCATTCAACACTAAACATTCATCATCATTTGCGATAATCACATAAACCATTTGTCCATAAGCATGCATATATCAAGTAGGATACAAGATATGCAAGATTAAAAATATTAGTTAGACAATTGCATGAATGAAGTAAATTGCTCACATACATAAAGATAAACCAGTTGTACCAGTGCCTTAAAAGGAGTCATGGGAAATTGTTGATCGCGTGTTTTATTAAGGTAAATTAAGGTAGATTAATGAGAGAATATTTGGCCTCTTTAAAGGCTAACTCTTTGTTTGGAAACTTGCGGAGAACTTACCAAAACCCAAGAGGTCTCACCAATAAGTTCACTAAGGGTGTCGGATGTCCAAAACGGGTGGGAAACCAGATCCCGAAAGGGCCCGCCTTACTTCACAAATTCCCCTTAGGCGTTTTCCCATGCATTGAGCTAGCTACTTCTGAGATTTCCCTAATTAAACTACAAACAAGGTTTATTGACTTTGCAAGACTGAAAGAGATAAACTGTGTAAATAATTGAAAGATATGACTTGCAAGAAACTTGAAAATGGAAAGAGCTTTGTAAGAAACTGAAAAAGATTAGAACTTGTAAAATTTATTAAAAGTGGGAAAAAAGCTCTAAACTGAACATGCATACAGATTGAAAGTAAATTTTAAACATGCATGTGAAATATGAGTGTCCTGTGTGTTAGATTTGTTTATTGTGGTATGTGTGTTTAAGATCAAAAGATTATACTTACACAGAAAGAAGATAAAACCAAACCACGACACACAAATCCCCCTAATGGGGATGGAGAAACTGGGCACAAAAGGACCCGCTTTTATTAAACCTATTACAATGAGAACCAAGTTCTCTTTGAGCTTCTCCTTTTTAGAAAACTGGATCATTATAAGTTTTGGATCTTAACAATTACAAGGTAACCAAAACAGAAAAAGCTTCTTTGATGAGGTAGAAAGCCCCCGAGTGCTCCGAAAGCCCTCATTTCGCCAAAATCAACGGAATCTCCCCTTTTGCATGTTATTTCTGCAAGAAAACAGCAAGCAATTAAATCCCAAAGATGGCCAAAAACACTTTAGAAGTGTCTATGGTCAACTTACAAAAAATGCAGAAAATGACTAAGTAAGATTTATGCTAAAACTTGAAATTTTTTAGAGATTTTGGGGCTGCCTTTTAGGACAGCAAATGAAAGCACTTTGATATTGCCAAATAACATAAATGAAGCTCAATCAATCATGCACCTTCAAGCCTTTAAATTTTGAAGAAAATAAACTAGCAATAAAGGAGCTTTTCTTAACTAGATCTAGCTTTAGATAGATAAAAGAATGCCTAGATCTAGATACTTTGCAAGCAAAGTATGAAACTCAGTTAAACTCTGAATTCAAATCTAAATTTCTAAATACTTGTGGGTTTAATAATTAAGAGTGGTTGATCTTCATCCTTGATACTTGTGCTTAACTTTATAAATCTTCTTCTTGATATATTAATGATGATGGTCTTGATGCTTTGATGATAATGCTATGTGATGCTTTAATCTTTTTTATATCCTGCACAAACACATATAAACAAAGTGGTTAGCTTNCACACTAAGTGAGTCGGACTTAGCTCACGTTTGAAAGTGTGTATTAGGACAGCAACATGACCTAAAGCCGATGAAGTATTCTCATCTCTGAATGTTTGTCTGAAGTTTCTTTTGAATCTTCCTCCTTTCTTTGTATGTAGTTCAAGAGCATGGTTGTCATCAGGGGAGTCTTCTACTCCTCTATTTCTAAGTCTTCTTCTTGGGTACAGTCTGTCCACAGACGATCAAAAGTGGGTAATTTTTCCCTTCCACTGATGCTTTGAAGAAAAGGTTCCCGGTGTTTTGGCAGATTGTTGAGAGTGGACAACACAAGTTCTCTGTCAGATATGTTTTCTCCAATGGAACCTAGCTGATCTTTGATCTCTGATATCTTCATAAAGAAGATAGTAACTGTATCACCTTTTGTCATCTTGGTACTTTGAAGCTGGCCTTATAAGGTAAGGGCTTTGAGGGTGTTGTCACTCTCAAACATATCCTTCAATGTTTCATACATTTCATAAGCTGTCTTCAGGTTGGCAATACGAGGTAGGAGATGATCTCTTACTGAGCAGATGATTATTTTCCTTGCCTTGATGTCTTCTTCCCTTCTTATTTCCTTCTCTTCATCGGTAGTTGTTAGACTAGCAACCTTAGGTTTTGTTGGGATTATGACTGCCAATAATAAGCTTTGAGAGTGTCAGAGGAATACTATTGAGCTAAAACGTTCCTTCAATGAGCTGCAGGAACCCTAAAATCAAAATTTTGCAGAAAATTGCGGAACCCTAGAAACCCTAGGGCCAAAAATTCAAAATCCTTAGAATTTCACTTTGAGAGTCTCTGGAGGTGCGTTGAGGGAGGTCGTACACCCCTATCCCAATTTCAGCTCCAACGTCCAAGTGTAAAGTGTTGAAAAGGCTAAACAAGAGAGGGTAGTACATGAAGTTCATTCCATTTTTAGCATTTTACTTGAACCATAAACATTTGCAGTTTCACCATTAACAATTTGTTGCAGCAACCAAGATCACAAGAAGAAATACCATGCACAAGTACACAAGCAGTATCCTGGGAAACCCTTCTCAACAAGGGAAGAAAACCCAGCCAATCCTTTGATATATTCTTCAAGAGAAAGACCTCCCATACCATAAACCTAGCACACAAAAGGGTGCTCACAAACCCTAGAAGACTAGCGCCCAAGAGAGGTGCGCACTTTTCTCAAGAACAAGTACTTGCTGAAATTTCCAAACTCACACTTGTGTTGTTATTCCTCAATGGGGAATTTACCTTTATTTATATTAGACCAATCCTGTCAACAGTAGTGTCTATTGGCACAACAGGGCTAACCTCAATAACTTATAATATAATTAATAATTACCATATTAATTATCTTTCACTTTATGGTGGGGCCGACCTATACCCTTTACATCACAAATAGGGTTACAGGTAAGTCTAACTCTTGTACAATATAGCAAGGGATCTCATACACCCACTAGTGCTCAGCCACTATGGGCACATCCATCTGTGCTCATCCACAGGGATGTCCACATCTCTATCTCACTGCGTCTCACAGGAGGACCACACTCACTAGTGCTCAGCCACTAGGATCACGTTCACTTGTGCTCACCCACAGGCACGTCCAACTTACCAAATCTCTTTCTCACTGCGTCTCACAGGAGAACCATGCTCACTAGTGCTCAGCCACTAGGATCACGTTCACCTGTGCTCACCCACAAGCACGTCCAACTCAGCAGATCTCTTTCTCACTATGTTACACAAGAGAATCATCTGGAGTATCACATCATCTCAACTCCCTACACAGAGGAGGCTAATACATTGTTTCATCTCTGTCTCAGAACGATACACCCAACTCATGGGATTCCCCCACACAGGGGCACACAACATTCCATCTCCGTCTCAGAGAGGAACCATACACCCAACTCATGGGCTTCCCTACACAAGGGCACACATCATTCCATCTTTGTCTCAGAGAGGAACCACACACCCAGCTCATGGGCTTCACCACCTCACACAGGGGCACAACGTTCCATCTCTGTCTCAGAGAGGAACCACACACCCATCTCCTGGGCTTCCTCACCCCACACAGGGGTACACACAACATTCCTTCTCCATCTCAGAGAGGAACAGCACACCCAACTCATGGGCTCTCTCTGAGGCCGACTCTCTTAGTCTGTGTCCTGGAGGATGTCTCACGCAGTTGTAATCATCAACAGGTACGTGGAGCTTGGTATGAGGACCAGGCTCAGGGGATGTGTTGCGAGTGGCAAATGTGCTATGGGTGCCAGGAGTGTGTTCTCAGACTCAGCAATTGAGGAGAAGGGCTATGCAACTCTTGTTTCGGGATGGATAGGTATCTAGCTCAGACACAGCTATGGTCTTGGAGTTAGAGAGGGCAACGTGTATAGGCAGATGAGCCAGCCTATGCAAGCCATGACTATCAGTAGCAGAGTGACAGTGGACAAGGAGCAAGTAGCTCCGGAGGTTGTGTAGACTCAGAAGGAGCCCGACCTCAAAGGGAGTCGGTGGATTCAAAGGGATTTCGACTTCAAAGGGAGTCAGCAAGCTCAAAGGGAGAGTCAACCGTTCAAAGGGAGTCTACCTTCAGGTCCAGATGGGAGAGAGGCATCTTCCAAGACTGTAAAGAAGATGTCATGGGTTGAGATGGCCAAGAAGGATGCTTAAAAGTGGGAGGCTTCTAAGAGAAGGGTGTCTTCCAAGATGGGATCACTTCATACAACAAGATTTGCTATAGTGACAGAGGGAGCAGCCAATCAAGTGGATGGGAGAGCAGTTGTCATAGTGGATCCAGTGCAGGAGACAGAGTTACTTCCAGGAGATACTGGAGTGGGTGAGAATACATCTCTCGCTAAGAGGGAGTGTTGATGTTTTGTAGCTTCGGGCAGGTATTCTCACATGACTCTAGGTGTTGGGCATGTGGGAATCCTCATTGGCACCTCACTGTACTTTCGTTGGGGGCTTGGTGATGGGCTTTGTGGGTTTGTGTTGGGGTTTCACAACCACATAGAAGGTCTAATTTGATGTTGACTTGTAGAGGGGCTTCTAAGTTGACCCCTAGACTTGTATAAATAAGAATTAGGATGATGTGACATTTCATTGTGGAATGACAAGTGTGGAGATGCTTGGTGATTTCAGTCTAACTGTTTGGTGACCTCAGTCCAGCCATTGAGGAGGCTGAAAGGCCTTAGTTTTGCTGTCTTGTTCTGGTCTTGGGCAGGTACTGTAAAGAGAAGGGATGCGACTGGTGCTTAGAGGGCTGCCACAGGTCAGTAAGAGGCTTAGCTAGCCTAGGAGAGGCAGTCACAGCCTAGAGGAAGACTCAGCCAGCTTGAGGAGGCTGTGGGAGGCAGCTGCAGGTTGGTACAGGGTTACCGCCTGCCTATTGGAAGTGTCTAGGGGCTGCCGCAGGCTAGGACAGCAATGAAGGTGACTCGGACTGAGGAGAAAAAGTTGCAGCAGGTCTTGTGACAGCGAGAAGCTAGAAAGGGGGACTGCTACAGCAAGTTTAGGGGCTGGTACAACACGTTCTGTGGGATGGAAAGTCGGCTTCAGCCACAGAACTTGTGACAGTACAGTCAGCCTTATCTCACATGTGTTGGGGATGTCTTCAAGGACTAGAACGGCAGTTTTTGATGGCAGCTTAAGGGCTGCAACAGCAGCTAGTGTCTAGGCAGATGAGGGGCAAGTGTGTGACAGCAGCCTTTGGACAGCCCTAGAAGGCTGTTATAAGCCAGAGAAAAGGGGCTGAGTCAGCAGTCTCTTGGAGCGGGTTTTTGACAGCTGTTGAGGACAGGTACAACAGATTTTGGACAGCCCTTGAGGGCAGATTTTGGACAGCAAGAAGGGTTGGAAGGACTCAGCCAATCTTGAGCGAGGAGTTGCAGAGGAAGTGGAGGGTTTGAAGGGGCAAGGGATGCCATAACCCTCAGCCTCAAAACAGCAGCATTGGCATGGAAACCAAGGAGGGTTTCAGCAGTGTTTGTAAGTGTTTTGGCAATATCCTTTTTTGTAAGAGTTGGGCCATTGTCCCTATTATCGCGCAGTTTGTATTTTAGGTCACAGGCTATAGGATAGAGGACAAACTGGCGTAACAGGAACCTTCCCCACCCAATGTCACCTCGATGGGGAGGTTCTTTCTGTTTAGGGCGGTTAGCCCAGGGGAGACGTCCCCGGTAACCTGGGGTTTGAAGAGGCAAAGGATACAAGGTGTCAAGTGTTTAAGATTTTTCTCCTCGCAGGTTACCACCAATATCAAATAGTCTGGCTAATCAGCCAATATAAGAAGTGTAGGCCCTGTTGGAAACACCTGCCCGGAACAAGATAATAACAAGACAATATGTATATTGCAGGCTATAACTCAAAGGGTTAGTACTTCTTTGACTATCTGATTAAATTCAATAAGCAATGAAATAGATACAAGATGAAAGTCAACGTTCTGTTATTTAGCCTATGAAAGATTATCAATTCACAAATATCTATCCAAATGACCAAGCCTACAGTATATCCAATCAATAACTTGTTCAATAAATGCTTGACGTCATCATTCAATTGCTTATTATTAGTCAAGAGCTTGTTGCGTCAAGTATGACGTCAGCCTAGGTTAGCAGTGTTAGGATTAGTTAGGGTTTCAAAGATTAAAGTTTGAAAGATGTTTTTGTACACTAGAAACTCAACGTTGGAGATATTACTAGTGCCTTAGGGTAAATGGAGTCAAAAGCAAGGGCACAAAGTCTCGGGAGGATTAAAACTTAGAGACTGGAAGGTAGGGTTCTATGGTGCTGCAATGGCAAGGCCCTAGAATCAATACCCTAGGGGAAAGAGGCTCACTCCGGTGTTGCTTAAGCAAGGCCTCGTGCTCTTTCCTCCTTCTCTAAATACACTTGGCAAAACGGCTAGCTCAAAGTACAGATTTAAGGGAGAAAGTGTTGCAGAGGCAAGGCCTTCAAACCCTAGAAGGTGAAACCCTAGGTGTAGTCCAACTAAGCCTAGGACGTCTCCTCTTTTCAACCTATAACTTCAACACTAGCTCAGAAAAAAGAAAGAAAAGTGTAGCAACGGCTAGGCTATATCTTCTTCTTTCAATGGCTGAAAACTATTTCTCAACACGGGGACATATAGCAATGACCTACTTGTGTGCTTGCTACCTAGGGTTTTAAAATCAACAATTTATAAGCAAATGCAAGAATACTAACCTACAACCATTCAATCAAGAAGTTTTGCAGGAAAAACACTTACATATCATGAAGAAAAGCACATGCAAACCCTAGTTGTAAACCTTCCATGAGAGAAATGCCATAAATGCCAAGAGAAATCCTCCTCCAAGAGTAGCGCCTCACTTAGAACACCAAAAATACCCAAACTAGGGCGCAAGTATTGAGATCTCACAAGAGAGTGAGTTGTGTTATGTCTAAATGAGGGAAAAACATCCTCAATATATATCATTCCATGACCTTTAATTTACAAAATAGGTCATTAAAACAGCCGACAAGGCTGACTACAAAAATTACACTGTTTTTACATTAACTGCTAAGTAAAAGACACAAAATGAGCAA